>JARHVA010001308.1:3555000-3570000 GCA_037957365.1 Torreya grandis
TCTATGCAATCCATATATAACAAATTGAACATGTTAAACATATGCGTCATTAATTTCATCCTTAATTAATTATTTTGTCTCATTAATATCAATGTGTGCTTAATTATTAGGTCTTGTAGATAATTTATAGTAGTTATGATGTATCGTGTGATAATTCAAGTAGGTTGATAGGACATAAAAATCAAACCACACATTTTTAAAATGGTTCTTGAAAAATGACTAAAATAAATGACATAGCATTCCTTATGCATGACTTACCAAATGTATGATAAATATCACATTTATACACATATCATTTTTTATATTTGTGAAAAATTATACACAAAAGTCTTCTAAAGAATTTTATTAAATATAGTTTATTTTGATTCATATCTCCCTATTATAATTACATGTTGAAACTTATTCATGAAGTTTGTGTATTCATGTTGACATATGTGTAGAACATCATCCATTATTAACTTGTATAACTCACCTTAAATTAGTTAATAAGAGGCAAATTTGACATCATGTAGCTTCCATTAATTTATAATCTAATATTATAAAGTTAACCCTGATGTTAGGAATTTTTTTATCTATGCAATCCATATATAACACATTGAACATGTTGAACATATGCATCAATAATTTCAGCCTCATTTAAAAAATTTGCCCCATTGTGTGTGATAAATGAGCTAGTCTTATAGATAATTTATAGTAGTTATGATGTACCATGTGATAATTCAAACAGGTTGATAGGACATAAAAATTAAACCATATTTTTCAATTGGTTCTTAAAAAATGAATAGAATAAATGGCATATCATTCATTATGAATGACTTACCAACTATATGATAAATTTCACATTTCTACATATATTATTTTGTATCCTTATGAAACATTATGAACCAAATTCTTGTAAAAAAATTATTATATATAGTTTATTCTCATTCATATCTCCCTATGATAATTACATCATGAAACTTATGCACCAAGTTTACCTATTCATGTTGACATATGTGTATAACCTCATCCATTCCTAACATGTAAAACTCACCTTAAATGGGTTGGTAAGATAGAAATTTTACTTCAAGTAGATTCCATTACTTCACAATATAATCCTATAAAGTTAAACATATGCATCATCAATTTCATCTTTAATTAAATATTTTATCTCATTAGTATCAATGTGTGATAAATTAGTTGGTCTTGCATATAGTATTCTTATTCATTTCATAAACAAAATATGAAATTACTATAACCTAAAAATCCTTTTAAAAAATTCCCTATACAAAATAAAATTGTTAGCAAGGCATTTGAAATACTCATGGTGAGTGAATAACATAAATGGTATCATGAGAACGTAATTCATAGAGATTTTAAATGAATATATCATTACCAAATATTCTTGTTCAATGGTAATATAATTTTCTTACCTTATAAAACTTCCTAGTTTTGATGTATATAGGATGGTCTATCTTTCCCTCATCTAATTTTTTAATTATAACTCCAATGGTTATACCCAAAATATCCACATTCACATGAAACACATTTTTCCTATTATTTTAACCTTTTAGGACTTAGTGAATGTAAATCACATGTTGTTAAAGAGATGAGTATAGTAAATCAAAGTAAAAATATGTAATGAATGTATCCATTTATCTATTATATAATTGACTAAATTTGACCTTTCTAAAAATAACAATAACTAATGTAAATGATAACTTAGCTAAAAAATGATTAAGATGGATGATTTGGAGGATAAAACCTTGAGGTAGAGGTTGGTTTGAGTATCACAAATAGGATCCAAGTGTTAAAACTCATTTTAGACAGTAGCTCCCTAATTGGCTAGTAATGCCATATGGTGATAGTGTCCCTATTTTGGAGGTAGTGTCCTTTGTACATAACTATTTTGAGCTTATAGGTGCACTTGTGTCTAGGTATGTCAATCCTGTTCATGTGTGTATGAGTTATAAAACATTATATATGATCTATTTTTATTGATTTTATGAGCAAAACCTAATCCTTCATGTTATTAGGCCATCTAGTTGATACAAAAAATAATGTGTGTTTGTTAGTGGGGTAGGTTGGACTTACTCAATACCCTATTATGATGAAATTTTCCTACATACCAATAATATAAAGAGGGATCAATACTGATGTAGTTCTCTCCACCTAAGTGTTAGTGCAAGTGTAAGTGAAGCTAGTATGATTGTATACCTAAGTGGGTTGAATGTTCTTGAGATAAAAAATCTAAGTAATCTAATCATAGATATGTTATAGATGGTAGTATGCAAAACTAAGTTAGAATAGGGTTTGATAACCTTAATTTTGCACTACTTATTTTGATTTTGTATGTGTAATTTGCATATAATTTCAATCTAGTGGTTAGAGGGCTAAAATTCATGTATATATTGTTTTGGTGTTTGTGTAGGTGATAAAAGAGGTATAGGTTGACCCTAAGAGGTATAAGATTTGAAAAGACATATATTTGTGGAAAATAAAGGAAATAACAATAGCACCAAAATTGGTACACTAGCACCATGTGGTGTTACTATCCCTATTATGGTGGTAGTGTCCAAGTGGTAAAACCCAAGGCACAAAGGGTCAAGATATAAAAATGAGGGTCTAAGACTAATTTAGGGATGGATAGGGATGCTTATGGCCCACACAAAGGCTAGATAAGTGTGAAAATAGGCCCAAATATAGGTTTAAGGATAAGCTAAGGATAAGTGGTCTCAAGTAGCAATCTTAGCACTCAAGTGTCATTTTTAGGTGATTGCATTTACCCTTTTTATTCTAGAAATGTAGCAAAGTGAAAATACTATGATAAAGGAAAAAGAAGCATACTTGGACTTACCTAAGAGTTAAATAATATGATTTAGGATTTGAGTATGTGAATCATGGTCTATTATGTGTATTAAAAGTGAAACATGCATAGAGCAGTCCTTATTAAAGAGATATCAAAAGTAAAGACAAAGATAAGTAAAGAATTGAAATTAAATAAAGAGATAAAATTGATTAAATAGGGAGTAAAGTAATTAATACACCTCACTAAGTATGTGAACCAATCCATAAACTTGGTGATAACTTTTGTGTGTGCATGTACATAGTGATCAATCAGAGAATAACTTATATTAAGATGATGGATTTCTTAATCGCTATGTGTGGGTGGCTCAATAACTCAATACTAATATTGAATCCATCATTTTCCATACCTACTTGGTTGATCATGACCTTTGAATAGCTTGGATTGGACCAATGGTGTGTCCACCCCTCTTATCTAGGTGGCCCAAAAACCAAAGTAGACTATGAATCCATCATTACCTACCTATGTGTAGTAGATGAATCTAAAACTAAAATGATGTGATGTAACTATAAGTGTCTAACTAGAGATATCTAACTAAAGATGTTGATGTTACATCCACTTGGGTATGTTAGGCACCTCTGGGCCACTTAGGAATGTTAACCACTATATATGGAGTAAGACATGAAACCTAGATATGATTTTTATTATATATAGTGTAGAGAATGACACGTATTTTATCATTTCATTTGATTAACTATTTTTTAAGTGAGCATATAAAAATAGTGTGCTACACACATACCCATAAATTTGATATCTAAGCATATGGATTTTAGATAAAGTTGTAATAATCTATATCTAAGTATCTAAACTAAAAATGGGAATGGTCATGCCATGCATGATGCCCCAAATATGAGAAGATTAGTATGAATCTAATTTAAATTGGTATGAATCTAAGCTATATTGGTATGAATTTAATCTAAACTAGTAAATATATAACTAAGACTAATATTTACATCTCAGTAAATTAACTAGTTACTATTTACCACTCCATAAATACTAAAATTCGCACAATGTGAAAACTAACCCCAAAATTCCCCCACATAGATTTTGCATGGTATAATATATCTCATTTTATTATTGTATCATGATACACCTCTATGTTTTCATGATATTCTCTACATACATGTGCCATCACACATCTTTTCCTTCACACTCATCTATAATTGGTTTTCTAGGTTCACCAATAACCTTCCAAAATGGTTTTCATAGGTTCACCAATAACCTTACAGAATGGTTTTCTTAGGTTCACCACTAACCTTATAGAATGGTTTTCATACATTTACCACTAACCTTACAACATGGTTCTCATATGTTTACCACTAACCTTTCATCATGATTGCTACAATGCTTTTTAGATCTACATTCTCCAATGTAAATATAAAAAAGGGATTTCATGGGAATATCATTCAAAAGTGAATAGGTATAACTATTATTATTTTTCACACATGCTGAAAAACAAATGTAACTACTACATAATGGAAATAAAATACACACAACACAAAATATCACCAAAACATTGGTGCAACCCCATTACTGATGACTGATGAGAGGTTGTTTAAAGACCTCCATCATCTATATATCCTTCAACCTCTATTATGTCACTTCTCACTTAGTTGGTATGTTGATTTAGCTTAGGTACATGAAATTTTTGAGGGAAATCCCCCCCATAATGCAGACATCATGTACAATTGAAAATGTGTTTGTGAGGTATTTTTTTTTATTTTTACAATTTTTGACAATGACTCTATGTGACACTTAAGCCTAAATGACTAACATTTTTGACATATGGACACTTTGAATTTTTTGACTTGAATCCAATATAGATATACATTAACTATGGACCCAAAAGGACTATTTTGATAAATTTAATATAAAAATAAATTTAAACTTGACTAATCTTAAAAAAACATTAAAATACTAAAGACTCAATGACTATTGATAACAAACTTTATTTGAAGTGAACCATAGCTTTAAAATGTCTTAAATAAACCTATAAACATGAACCAAATAAAATGAACTAATAAATATGACAAACAAAAAATATGTATTACTATGACTTAAAAGATGGACTAATTAATAAATACTAATCATTGACTAATATGTGAGCCTTTTGCATGCAAGCATGTAATTATTTTTTTTAACAATGTATTAGAAGACTCATGCATTATAAGTTTTATAAAACTCAACATCTAATAAAAATCCATAACTAAGTGTAATGGATATCCCAAATTTTAATAAACATGCAGGTCCATAGTGAAAAGAATGCAAGAGACTTTGATGGATACCCAGATGTGGATTCATGAATAGATCAAATGCATGGATCAGAACATAGATGTTCAAATATATGAAACATTGAATGGTAAAGTCCTAGATGGTGGCCTCCTTAGTGCATCAAATTTCATTCTTTGTAATCATACTTTACAACCAGACCAGATGTGATCACACATGGAGATAACAAGAAGGTAGAAAAACATAATCAAATGAGAATGAAACAAACCTCAATGCCAAGATGGTGGATTCCTATTTGAGATAGATAGAACATGCACGCTCAACATTAATGTTACAAAAATTCATTTTATTTACTTCTTCTTGAGGTTCTTTTTAAGATATTTATAGTAGTGCCTATATCTCTTACTTATCCACTGCATATACCTCACCTATCAAAGAGATCCATTGGTCACTAGATTAAATTGTGAAGCCTAAAGCATCTAGCAGACTGTTGATGCTGGAAAGTGCACCCAGCGGCAGGAACACGGATTCCTGCCCTCTCCCCGCAACATGGAAACCCCTCTCTCGCCTGTGGGACGGCGAAGCAGGAGAGGAGAGTCTCTAGATATGGGCTAGTTCCCTCTGATGTATCTTGTTTGTTTTAGGTAATGCAAAATATAGATATATAGGTATACACTTGGGGGGGGTGAAAAGAGAAAGAGAAAAGCTTGAAAACAAACAGCCTACTCTAAAAGAGGTGATACACCAAAAACATGAGTGACCTTCCAGATCCACTCTCAGAATCAGGGGAAATGCAAGTATACTCTACACATCTGGTAGAGGGATCAGGCTGCTAAGACAAAGGGGGAGGCTATAATGGAAAATACGTCACAGAGGTTTACCGAGGTGCTGTGGAATGCACACTTGCAAGCAACTTACTCTGTTCTGTCCTTCTCAAGTATTGCTCTTCTCCTTTCAGCTGTAGAACCGGTCCCTATAGATAGCTGGTCTGTTGGTATTACCTGTGAAAGCATGAAAGATAATGACTAAACACAGATGATACTCAGGGCATACATAGCAAATCAATCCAAGATGGAGGTAAAAACTGTATTTTTATTGATTCAGGTGGGAAATTTGCAGAGCAGTGCTCTTTACAAAAGTCAGGAAGATCCCTTAGAAAATGACTAAGTCCTTGTATTTATAGCAGAAGAGCCAAGAGAAGTCTCATTGAAAAGTGTGAAAAACACTATTGATGACGTCACAAGTCTGCCAAGACCATGCTGGTTGCCTCGTTTTGCGTGCTGGTCTTCTCCTTTGGCGGCTGGGCGGGTTTTTTCTTGTGCACTGCAGGGGAATTTTGCCACCCTTATAGTGGGCGGTGATTTTGCCGCCCTTTGCATGAACTTCATGTAGGAATACCTGCCGACATCGGCCGATAAGCTGCCGACGGCGGCAATCTTGCCGACGTCGGTTAAAGTAAGCTGCCGACGTCGGTAGAGTTATACTCTGCGCGGCAATTTCCCTTTCCTCGCCATGGGGTGGGGTTTTCCATTTCACTGCCATGGGGTGGGGTTTTTCATTTCACCGCCTTGGTGTGGGCTTTTCTGGTTTTTGTGCCTGCCCTTGTTCTGCCGACGTCGGCGGTTCTGCCGACGTCGGTCTCTGTAAGGTGCCGACGATGGCAGTATTGCCGACATCGGCCGATGTCTTTGCTTTTCTTTGTGTTGTGGGTGGCGAATTCGCCGCCCTCTACATTTTCTTCATAGATGGACTCATTTTACCCGCCCTTGTAGTGGGCGGCGATTCTGCCGCCCTCTGCATTTTTTCTGCCTCTTTTTTGACTAAGTGTCGAACACTCCATTTTTTCCCCTTCTCTTGCGGACGTCTGAAGACTCTGTCCTTTGCTGCCTATTCTCTGCAACAGCGCTGTCAAAACCTGAAAGTGGACCTTGCAACCTGAAATGACTGGGCCTGTGAAGCAGGTGTAGGAGGTGACCGAGATTTTCCCTGAGGGGCAAAATTGGGTCAACAAATTGGCGACTCACGAGGGAAGCGTGCCTGCTATGCTTAGAACCCAGTTGCCTTACATATCCATTGGGTGCGGAGTCGGATGGTGACTTTGAAGCGAGTTCACAACAACTTTGAAGATTCCAAAATCAAAAATACAAAAATTACCCCCACTGCCAAGGGAAACACACAAGACTAAAAACAACTAACTGTGCAAACTGCACTTAGGGAAAACAGGGAAGAAAACAAGGGAAACTATGTACGGCGGAACCAAAAATTCAGTGACAATGCTTCAGGTGTATCCCGTTGACTGGGATACGCAATTCTTTGCCGTCCAACTTGGAGAGCTGGAACGCATTATGCTGCTTGCACTGAGTAATTATGTAAGGACCGCTCCAGAGGGCATCAAATTTTGCATGTTTTCCAGGCTTAGCTCTATCTTCGTCCCATTTTAAGACAATGTCTCCTTCGACAAAACTCTTTGACAAAGACTTCTTGTCGAAATGCCTTTTCACCTGATGCTGGTGACTGATCATAGAGACCATGGCCTGGTTCCTTACCTCCTGGAGCTCCATTAGTTCACATAATCTGACCTCCATGCTGCTTCCTTCTTCTAGCTGCAGCTGATGTGTGAGGTCCAGCGCTGGCAATTCGAGTGAGATAGGAAGCCTTGCTTCCCTTCCATACACAAGCGTATATGGAGAATTTTCGATTGATCTTTTCGGAGTGATTCGATCGGCCCATAGAGCTATTTTCAACTTGGCATGCCAAGTTTTCTGATTTTCTTCCATGGTCCTCTTTATAATCTTGATCAAATTTTTGTTAGTAGACTCAGCCAGTCCATTCCCCTGCGGGTAGTAATTTGATGAAGTGCTGAGGTATATACCATACCTTAGTGCCCATTCACTAGTTTTGGTTCCCAGAAAAGCCAAGGCATTATCTGAGATTATATTGGCTGGGACCCCAAAACGTGTCACTAAGTCCTCATAGAAATCCAAGACTGCGCTCTCATTTGCTTCCTTCAAAGCAATGGCTTCCACCCACCTGGTGAAATAATCCGTAGCAGTCAGGACCCACTTGTGTCTGGCGCTAGAGGGAGGGTTGATCATCCCTATGAAATCCAGGCCCCACTGCATGAATGGTTGCTCAACTTGAATGGGCTGTAGGGGCATGGCAGCCAATCGCTGCTTTCCATCAAAGAGTGCACACTTCTGACACTTCCTTACCCAGGCATGGGTATCCTTGAAGAGAGTGGGCCAGAAATAGCCAGCTCTCATTATTTTTGCTGCTGTGGTCTTAGGGGCGAAATGGCCACCTGCTGGCCCATTGTGAAATTCAGCCAATGCCTTGTCAGCCTGACTGGAGTCAATGCATCTCAAGAGAACCCTAGAGAGATCCTTCCTAAATAATACTCCATTAATCAAAACATAGGGAAGGGACTGAAGTTTAAAATACCTTCTCCCGGCCCTATCGAGACCCTGTGGACATTCGCCCGTAAGAAAAAAATGCCTCATGTCCAGTGTCCAATCTCTTACGACAGCTGGTTCTTCTGCAGTGGCTGCGTCATGGATCAGCAAGCTGTCTTCACCCCTTTGTCTCAAATCTGTGGCTAGCTGTTCACACAGGCCCCTTCCTCTAACCAACTTGGTGATTTTGATGTCTATGTCGTACTCCATTACCTTGGTGATCCATCCCGCTCTTTTCTTGTTTAAGTCTCGATTGGTCAAAAAATCCTTGACGCCAGGATGTGGAACCATGAGATGGATCCTGCTGTTCGACAACATATATCTAAATTTCTTCAGGCTACGCACTACTGCCAAGACTTGCTTCTCTACATAGGTGTACCTAGTTTCGAAGTCCTCTAACCCTTGGCTGAAAAAAGTGAGTGGTTGCTCGAGGTCATCACTGTTTGCTTGGGTAAGCATGGCAGATATCACTTCTCCGTTACTGAAGGTATAGAGATTGAGGTCTTTATTGAAGTCGGGGCTGATCAGAGCAGGAGCCTGGGTCAAAGCCTGTTTGATAGCTTCAAAGCTATCCTTTCTTGGCGTTGTCCATTTGAATTCTTCACCCTTCTTTAGCAAGGAGGTTAGGGGTTTAACTATTTCAGCAAAGTTTGAAATGAACCTCCGAATGAAATTTATTCGGCCAAAGAAACTCTGCAGGGCTTTCTTGTGCTTCGGTAGGGACATCTCCAGAATGGAGCAGACTCTCTCTGGGTCAATAGACAAACCTTCCTTAGACACAATGTGGCCAAGAAGTTTCCCCTCATGAACCGCGAATACACATTTCTTTGGATTTAGGGAGATGCCAAATTCCCTGCACCTCTCAAAAATCTCCCTGAGGTGCTTCATATGTTGTCCTGCCTCTTTGGAGAAAACTGTTATATCATCGAGGTACACCAGCATGTTTCTATTTATCAAACCACTGAAAGCCATGTCCATGGCTCGCTAGAAAGTAGCACCAGCATTGGATAGCCCAAAAGGCATCTTCTGGTAGGCGAACGTTCCCCATTTAGTGGTGAAGGCTATTTTGTATTGGTCACAGTCACGCACCAGAATCTGATTATATCCCGAATAGCCATCCAGGAGGGAGAAGCGTTCGGAAACAATTACCTTTTGAAGGATCTGCTCCATGTTTGGAAGGGGATAATGATCTTTTAAAGAGACTTTATTAAGGTCTCTAAAGTCGACACACAGCCTGATCTCCCCATTTTTCTTTCTAACTGGAACCAAATTAGCCAACCATGAGGAATGTTTGATCGGAAATATAATGCCAGACTCAATCAACTTGGCCAATTCTTTCCGCATAAGGAGCTCGACCATCGGGTTAACAGGTCTCTGCTTTTGTGTGACAGGTTTTGCGCCTTCATCTAATTCAATGGTGTGTTGGGCGAGCCTTGGATCGAAGCCTTTCAAGTCGCTATAGTTCCAGGCAAAAATATCAGTGAACTCCTGGCACAGCAGGATGAAAGCTTGTCTTTCTTGAAATGTGCAGACCTTGCCAAGCACCAGCAACTTATCCTTGAAGATTTCTACTTTTTCATAATTCTCCTCTTTGGTAGTGATGCATGCTTTGTCATTTCTTAGTTGGTCCTCTCTGTTGAAAATACTTTCAAGTGTGATCAGACCCTTAGGGAGTTTATTGTTCTTCAATTGAACAATTTGATTTCCATATTGCTGCTGCAATTTTGCTTGATTGTGGACCGCAAATTCAGCTTCCTTCTTTAGGAAAAGGGCTATTTGTTGGTCGCTTTCGAAGACCTGCCAATTTGTAACATTGTCTGGAATTGAAGGCCGGACCACCACTTTTAAATGGCGCGAACTACAACCCCTGCTTATCTCTTTTGAAACATCAAATTGGGCACCAACAGCTGCCAATCTGTCAGCCTGCTTATTCTGTTCCCTGGGGATAAAGGTAATGTTAAGAGCAAGGAAATCCTCCATCAAGTCCCAGACTCTGTGCTTGTAAGATTTCAGTAAGGAGTTCTTGGTCAGGTTCAGGCCTCTGATTTGGTTCACTATTAGTTCACTGTCCCCCAAGATTTGCAATTTTTTGATCCCCCTCTTTCTTGCCCACTCAAGTCCGTGAATCAAAGACTCATATTCTGCAACGTTACATGTGTAAGAGAAATGGAAACGAAACGCTGAAAAGTACCTTTCTTTGGAAGGGGAGACTAACATTACCCCACCACCAGCGCCCAGTTTGCTTCTGGAACCGTCAAAATATAGCTACCACAGGCCAAGATCTTCTTTGTTTTCCTTCATTATATTGGGCATGACGGCACTCTCTTCATGCAATTAATAGACGCCAAGGTCTGCCTCCTCAATAAACTTATAAGGATCGTGTTCAAAGTTATCGCTTCCCCACTCATCCAAGAGTAGATCTGCGACTCCTTCAAGAGCAGAAGATGAGGACTTGTCTGTTTGAGAGTCTTCTGGATCAATGATAGTATAACTGACATTCGCTGCCTTGGGTGAATAGGACTCTAGGTGGTCCTTATAGAGTGGCTCAGATTCAATTTTTGCTTTGGTCCCATACTTGGTTCTGAAAACCAGGTATGACCAATTTGCTGCTAGATAACCACCTATCTTGGACGTAAAGTCCCTAGACAAACAGATTGCAAAATATGGAGGAACGTCTGCTACCACTATATCTTGAGGGATTGAGAACGTCGGGTAGGCATGCAATGTTAAACTCAATCCTTTCAAGACTCTGACTGTCTTTGCGGGTGTCCCATCTAGTTGTAAGACTCCTTTGTTCATTGCTTCGTACTTTAACCCCATCTTATCAGCAATGCACTTAGGCATTACTGAAGTGCTGGCCCCGCTATCAATTATGCAATTATGTACTAAGAAATCTCCAATGATCAAAGATACATAAAAAGGGGGAGTCTTTTCTTCTTTCCTTACCTGACCTGGAGCAGAAGGCTGCCCATTCATCATTAGGACATTATTAGTGTCTGTTGGGATGGCCTGGCGGTCTAGCTCATGCAATTCTTTATTCAATACCTCCTTTTGTCCCGGAAGAGACAATGAATCCCATAGAGAAATGCTCACATGCAATTTCTTCATTTGATCAACTATATTAACTTGGGGACTGACTCCTTTCGTGTTTTCCTTTGCGCTGATCCTGGCTGGAGCTTTAGACTGAGGAGCTGGGGGTACAGATGGTTCACCAGAAATTGGGGCCTTTTGAAAAGGGTGTGGTGGAGGATTCGCTGCTGCCCGAGAGGAAGCCTGCACTTCTCCAACTGCTCTTCTTTTAAATCTCGTATTGGCCGCAACGCAATCAGCATGATTGCCTGTAGCGCCTCCATGATTAATTGCACAGAGCTCACCCTCTTTGTGATTTATCAGGGTAGAATATGGCTGAGTCTGATTGTTGCTTGTGCTGGTTTGAGCTGGGAACTCAAAAAATTGAGAAAAATCAGCACCTTGATTTTCTGAATTCTGGAAAAAATTCATCATGTCATTCGGGTGGACAGCTTGCTCTTGACCTTGTCCCATGTTTAAACAACCTGGCTGCTCCTGCACTAGATTGTTCTGTGTAGGTACCATGGCTTTAGATGACGAAGGAGGGCCTGGGTTATAATTTTGATAAGGCCTAGTTGTAGTGAGCTGCCCCTGACCTTGGTTATAATTTTGAAAGGGGGGTCTAGGGGCATGGCCATAATTTTGATAACTCTGGTTTGGCTTGTGGCTTTGAGCTTGCTGCCTTTTAAGGGCAACAAGTTCATTTGACATGCTCTACAACAGGCCCTTAACTTCACTTAATTCATTGGATGGAACAGCAGTTGGCTTTTCAATGACAGGTAGGGGGCAATTGTAGGAGAGACTGCTTGAATTGGGGGCAGCGGTTCTGGGAAAAGTGGCATGTGAGGTCTAGGGGCAATTTTTCCAGCTTGAATCAAGTAATTTTCAGTCGCAATGGCTATGTCATACGCAGCGGGCAGTATGTGTCCCCCCATAGATTGAATCATCATAGCAATGTCACTATTCAATGCTTTTAGATAGTATAAGAAAGCGTAGCTGGGGGTCGGCCTTACCAGGATGGGAATTCTATCCCAAGTCTTTTGAAACTGCGTATTGAAGTCCTGCATATATTCATGTGGAGCTCTTTTTATAGTTGTCAGCTGCTCAGCAAGAGAGAGGCCATCACTTTTTTCCCCAAAATGATCAGTTAAACGAGTGCCCAATTCATTCCAAGAATGTATGGAATCCACAGGCAAGGTGCTGTACCAGTCGAGAGCTTTCCCCTTCAGAGACAAGGCTAACAGTCTGATGGCAATATTTTCTTCTGTTATATTATGAATATTGCAAAGATTGGCAATATTTTTTATATGCTCAACAACTGTAATAGGTCCCACTCCATCAAAAAAAGGCACATTTTTTAGAGCTGTTCCAGGGATCGGATCATAGCGTGGGAGGTTTAAAGGGCTTTCACCACGAAAAGCTGCAAAAGGCAAGGCCATGGCTGGAACAGGTTGTATTTGTGGCTGAGCTGGGTTGGTGTTCCTAGCAACAGGTCTAGGAGGATTTATCAGTGGATAAGGGTGAGTTCTTTCAAACCTGAGTCTTTTAGCGGAGTTTAAAGGTAGTTCAATGAACTCAAAGGGGACCCTTCTTGAAGCTGACCTGGTGGTAACTTTTGGCATATAAGTTAAGTAACTGGTCTTAAAAAAAAGAACTGAGCTCTTACCAGTGGAGTCGCCAGATGCTGGAAATCTTTGAAAATCACTGTGGCAGGACCAACATCAATCCTAAAATACTACTGTGTTAGAAATTGATAAAATTGTAGTCCCACCGGGCGTGCCAGAATTGTTGACGCTGGAAAGTGCACCCAGCGGCAGGAACACGGATTCTTGCCCTCTCCCCGCAACATGGAAACCCCTCTCTCGCCTGTGGGATGGCGAAGCAGGAGAGGAGAGTCTCTAGATATGGGCTAGTTCCCTCTGATGTATCTTGTTTGTTTCAGGTAATGCAAAATATAGATATATAGGTATACACTTGGGGGGGGTGAAAAGAGAAAGAGAAAAGCTTGAAAACAAACAGCCTACTCTAAAAGAGGTGATACAATAAAAACATGAGTGACCTTCCAGATCCACTCTCAGAATCAGGGGAAATGCAAGTATACTCTACACATCTGGTAGAGGGATCAGGCTGCTAAGACAAAGGGGGAGGCTATAATGGAAAATACGTCACAGAGGTTTACCGAGGTGCTGTGCAATGCACACTTGCAAGCAACTTACTCTGTTCTGTCCTTCTCAAGTATTGCTCTTCTCCTTTCAGCTGTAGAACCGGTCCCTATAGATAGCTGGTCTGTTGGTATTACCTGTGAAAGCATGAAAGATAATGACTAAACATAGATGATACTCAGGGCATACACAGCAAATCAATCCAAGATGGAGGTAAAAACTATATTTTTATTGATTCAGGTGGGAAATTTGCAGAGCAGTGCTCTTTACAAAAGTCAGGAAGATCCCTTAGAAAATGACTAAGTCCTTGTATTTATAGCAGAAGAGCCAAGAGAAGTCTCATTGAAAAGTGTGAAAAACACTATTGATGATGTCACAAGTCTGCCAAGACCATGCTGATTGCCTCGTTTTGCGTGCTAGTCTTCTCCTTTGGCGGCTGGGCAGGTTTTTTCTTGTGCACTGCAAGGGAATTTTTCCGCCCTTTGCATGAACTTCATGTAGGAATACCTGCCGACGTCGGCCGATAAGCTGCCGACGGCGGCAATCTTGCCGACGTCGATTAAAGTAAGCTGCCGACGTCGGTAGAGTTATACTCTGCGCGGCAATTTCCCTTTCCCCGCCATGGGGCAGGGTTTTCCTTTTCACCGCCATGGGGCGGGGTTTTTCATTTCACCGCCTTGGTGCGGGCTTTCCTGGTTTTTGTGCCTGCCCTTGTTCTGCCGAAGTTGGCGGTTCTGCCGACGTCGGTCTCTGTAAGGTGCCGACGATGGCAGTATTGCCGACGTCGGCCGATGTCTTTGCTTTTCTTTGTGTTGTGGGTGGCGAATTCGCCACCCTCTGCATTTTCTTCGTAGATGGGCTCATTTTACCCGCCCTTGTAGTGGGCGGCAATTCTGCCGCCCTCTGCATTTTTTCTGCCTCTTTTTTGACTAAGTGTCGAACACTCCGTTTTTTCCCCTTCTTCTCTTGCAGACGTCTGAAGACTCTGTCCTTTGCTGCCTATTCTCTGCAACGGCGCTGTCAAAACCTGAAAGTGGACCTTGCAACCTGAAATGACTGGGCCTGTGAAGCAGGTGTAGGAGGTGACCGAGATTTTCCCTGAGGGGCAAAATTGGGTCAACACAGACTACACACAATTCTTTTTAATATCTAAACACCCTTTTCCATCATACAAGTTCATAAATTTTCTCAAAAAATAGAATGATAGTTGGAATGGAATGAATAAATCATAAAATGTAGCATG
>JARHVA010001308.1:3575000-3631966 GCA_037957365.1 Torreya grandis
AAGTTATAACTTAAGCCTTTGTTATCATTGTGAACCAGTCCCTTAACCTAGTAATTATTGGCTTGAGTAGTGATCAAAGGAATTAATATTTCTTAAGTCTTAGACTTTATATTATATCCCATCTTGATCAATGGCCCATGCTTCATTATATGTAAATGATCTAATGATGTGAAGAAAATCCAAATTATCAAAGGCTCCTCTGATTCAATGTGTTAGTGATAAGTGTCACATTCATGAATATTATCACACAAAGACCCAATGAACATAATCTTGTTAGAGTTAATAATCAAGCTAGTTTGAATATCAATAGTTAGCACTTAATATAACATTAGAGATCTAATGGAGCATGATGAAGTCAAAGTGTTAAAGGTCCCTTCAATTAAACATGCTAATTTAAAGTATCACAAACATATGAGTCTATTATATATAAGACTAATGAGAGTAATCTTGTCAAAGATAAATATAGATCTTTTCAGAAGCTTTGACGATGTGTGGGTGATCATGAAAAGGAGATACAATGGAGCAAATGGACTCAAATGCTATAAAGTGCTTGAGGTTTATAAACAAAGTGATGAGTTAAAGAATGAACAAGTTTGAGAAGATAAATAGACTTAAAGTGTTCAAAATATATAGGAAGGAGATAGATGAGGTCAAAGTGCCAAGGTTTAATGACCAAGTCAAGGTAAAGTTTGTACAAGTTCAAAGATCTAATGACATGTGAAAGCTAAGATCTAGAGATCTAAGGACATATTTTAAAGAGTGGAACATTAAATTTTAGTAGTATATAGAGATCCAATGAAATAAGAGAGCTTGAAAATGGCATGAAAAAAAATATCAAAGATTAGTATTTAAAGTGTTTAAATACAAATGGTTAGTTACATGAATAAGTAATAACTTATGTATAAGCTTTATATCTAGACACAGAGGAAAAAGTGTAAAGAAGAAGAGCTTCTATCAAAGAGTGTTATATATATATATATATATATATATATATATATATATATATATATATATATATATATATATATATATATATAGAGAGAGAGAGAGAGAGAGAGAGAGAGAGTAATAGAGGTGAATGATGAAGGTAGTTTTATGAGCTAGCAAGAAGAATTTCATACCACTTTTTAGGAATTTCATGACTTAGATTGACATTTGTACTTCATAACATTGCATGGTTACTTTAAAATCTTATTATCATGCATAAGTAATGCATTTTCTCATCTTGACAAGTGTCAATGTGATATTTGGACTTCTTTCTTCTCCTCTCTCTCTTAAGTTATATAAGAACTAGCCATTTTGGAATTTGTAAACAATGTTCCACTTGAGTATGGTGAATCCCTACTCATTTTCATACCATGGATCAATAAATACTACTAATTTTTACCTCTTTCATGACTATTCATAGTGTGTTAACTTGAATTATTGATCTTGATTATGTGATGATTATTTTTTTCTTAGCATTTTTGTCTCATTCTCCCACATATTTGTAACTTGAAAGCTTCTTGTTGTAGGTCATGTTAAGTGTTTTATGATGTTCAAAGTTGAGTGAGTTAGTCTATTCAAATAGTACCATTATAGGCCTCTTGTTTATTCCTCCTAGCCTAAAAATTCATCAGAACCTCATAATGAAATATTAATGTGAGAAGATTCAGATTGGAGAAGTGTATGTTTAGTTAGTCCCTTGTTCTCATGTGTAACATGCAACTAGTTAGTATTCATTAGCTAATTTGGTGTATCACCTCCTTTAGGATAGTTTAATTTTATTTTTCTCTCCCTTTTCCCTCATAATCATAGGTTTATTAGTGATCTACAAGTGGTACATCAAGGGAGCTATCCCTATCTAGAGATTAACCTCATTCTTAGGCTACCCACAACCTAAAGGTGTTTCAATTATGCCACTTCAATGACGAGAGCTGAGACATCTCCTCAAAGGGTGAAAATCCAAGTTACAATAATAAACACCAATTATATTATCATATTTATCCTTTAATATAAATGTGTTATTCTAATAATCTTCTATATTTTTAGTAATATATGTATAACCAACCATACTATATTGTGGAGATGATTTATTTGATATATTTCATTATTAAACATATTCCTTATTATCAATTTCATGTACCCTAATTATAATTATATGATAATTAGATATCAACACTTGAGATTTAGTCAAATAAATAATTTCCATTTTATTTTAATGCTTTGAATATGTTTAATCTCTTTAAAAAGAAATAATTATTTTTATTATTGGTAAACAAAAGTATTTTTAAACCAGGGACCCAACTGTATACACAATATTTTCAGAATTTTATCACTTACTAACACTTTTTATCTTACAAGAACCCATTGAGTCTCAATCTCTCTAAGTGCATTCCTTAAGGGGTGCACCAAGAAAGGGGTGGATAGACCATTGGTGCTTTGTAAGATTATTTTTCCTTTTAACACTTTCCATATACACACTTATCTCATAAAATCATTTACCCTAAGCTTATTCTTATTTATTTTACCCATTCCAAACATTTGTCATGCTTTATCCTCCTTTCTCTTGCCTTGAACCCATTTCACAAGTTGACTGTACTAGGTCAACTAGGTCATCCCTATACAATTTTTAGCCTCTGATTATTGTACAAGGTCAACCCTATACTATTTAGGGATATTTTTTACTTAAATTTTTATTAGGCCTTTGGTTGACCTAGCTCAAGACCTATTGATTTACTACTTGAAAAAATATAAGGTCAACTAGGTTGACCTTATACAGCTGACACATCCAGAGGGATTTAAGAAAATATTTGACTATATATACAAGTTCATTTCCAACAATTTGAGAAAAGAGAAGTGAATAATAATAAGTGTGAATGAACATCTGATTATTGACCATTCTACTTGAGTAATAAAGCTTAGGGTTCCATACTTTCTTTAGATTTATATCTTGTCTTGTGGAGAAGTCTTTTAGATACATAGATACATTGTGTAGCCTAAAGCTAATTTGTCTATTTTATCCTTACATACCACAACAATCTCTCATGAAACACCTTGGCTAAGGGAGATATTGAGGCTCAATGGGTTCATCTTTAAAGGTAAGTATTCCTAACTTTATTTCTCCTTTGTAAGAGTATATAGATAATGTAGTTATGCTTCTCTCCCATGCATTAAGATTATGTAGACATTAACATGAGTATATGTCTTCCATGCATGTTTAGTTTAGTTTTTTTTTTCTAACCCCAACTTTGTGCCACAAAATTTGTTGTGCACTATATTATATTTACTTTCTTGTTATTAGAGTAGAGCGAACATTAAACCTAGGACTCGTTTAGGGTTATTACATGATTGTGTTAGACTATAGGCTTTAGAACCCTTCCTAGTATGGTGTATTATGACAAGTGATCCCATAATTGGGTTTAGTGCATCCCCATATTGGTCATGCCCCTGATTAACAAATGTATTCCCAATCAAAATTTTAGGTATGCTCTATCTTCTCCAATCTGGGATTGATTTATATACATGATGCATTTATGATTGCATACATTCTAATGAACTCAATTTGAACTAACCCTTACAGGATTTATTTACCTTATTTCATTTCTTTCATTCTTTTATCATTATTTTTATCATATATTTGTCATACTATATTGACTCTATTGACCTAGTATCTAACTTTTGTACATAAGATTTTAGGTACATGCTACTGAGTCAACCTTGTCAACATAGTATTGGTTTTTAGACTTTCAAACATCTAATCCAGATTATTAGGTCAACCTAGTCAACTAGATACATTCTTAGGCACTCAACAACAAGTTTATATAAATTTTGGTTGACCCATTCGACCTAGTTAGTAGAATTTTGTAAGCATATATCAAGGTTCTTGAATAATAATCTTCATTTTCTACATCTTTTATCCACCAATTTTCCTTTCTATCTCTTTATTTCTTTCTTTACATCATTTATTTTTACAATTTATGGTCTTTTAAATTACCCTTACATAGTCAACTAGATTGGCCCTGCCAACCTACTTCTATGTTTTGCATGCTATTTGGTTAACTGGGTCAACTCTATTGACCTTGTTCATTTTCAGACCTTGATTTCATAGTATAATATTAAACTTATAAACCCTATTCTATATTATTTTCATACATTGTTGACTATATCAACATTGTACCTTATTTCAAAATTAGAACTGACCTTATATGCTAGTAATTAATTCACACATTTTTTTCTTATTGTTTACATGCTTAGAATAAATGACATAGCTTAATTAGGTGGCTTTAAATTAATAATTTAGTTTCACTAGTTTATATTTTATGCACACATGACTAAATCACAAAATCTAAACAAGTATTTTAACATTTGCCTACCCAAGGCCAACCTACTTGGATTTCCTCACCAAGTGGTAAGCCAACTTTATGTTCTAGTCAATTATAAATCATGGTTAATTTTATATTCTATATAAACACCCGACACCCTTATTTTTATGGTGCATAAAGTGAGGGGGTAGGACCCAATACCAAGCCTATATCATTACCACTATAGATCCCTTTTATACCAAACTACCTAAAACCATCCTTAGATTGCCTTCTAATTATTTTCTTACAACCAACTTCCCATCACATCAAAAATCATATTCTAATAATCTAATAAACATTTAGGTTGACCAATTAGTTAGATATTTAGTTTTCAAGTTGATTTCTTTCTCTTTTTGCAATTATAATTTTATTGAAAAAACTTGCATTATCCAGCATTGGTGTAAGGTTTTTTATTGTGTACCTCAATTAGGTCAACCTCATTGATCCAATTGATTGTTTTTTTCCTTTCATTTTTTTCTCTCAAGAGTACTTGAATTTTTTTTTGTATTTTAGCCTACTGGGTTAACACTACCAACCCTATACTTTTTATAGCCTATTAGGCTGACACTACCGACCCTGTACATTTTTTTTATCCTACTGAGTTGACACTACCAACCCTATATATTTTTTTAGTCTACTGGGTCAACACTATCAACCTTGTACATTTTTTAGCATACTAGGTCAACACTGCCAACCATATACATATCACTCTAGGTTGATCTTGTCCCTCTTTTTGGCAAATTTTGTCCTTATTTTTCCTCTTAGCCTTTTGATATCCACTTCTACTTTGGATCATGAAACCTCTTATAAAATTATTTATTGATAGTCTTAACCCATTTGTAATATACATGGGTTGTTCTCTCCTACCCCACTTGTCCACCATAGAAGATAACTCTTTATGGTACAACTCTTCATCACATGGTTCTAAATTTTATAAATCTTTGTCTACCCCATACCGTATGGTATATCCAAGGAATCTTATTAGACAAATACCAAACCATGACAATCATATACCTTATAACACTTTTACACCTTCTAAACGTAGAATTTGTAAACTTGTCAACCCATCTACATCAAATGTTGGAACCTCACATTATGTTCCACCTATTATAATAAATATTCATAATACTCTTGTTACACCCATAACAAGATCACCTAGTATTATCACTTCTTAAATTAACATTGTTGAAACCTCTCAAATTGATAATCTAGATGATTCCAAATTATTCAAAAACCTTGATGATAATACTATTTACACTCCTAACAAGAATGGTGGATTTACCAAGCTTCCTCCTTCTTCTACCACACTTAAGATAACTAACACTAATATTTTTTTTAACAATGTATTAGAAGACTCATGCATTCTAAGCTTTATAAAACTCAACATCTAATAAAGATCCATAACTAAGTGTAATGGAAATCCCAAATGTTAATAAACATGCAGGTCCATAGTGAGAAGAATGCAAGAGACTTTGATGGATGCCCAGATGTGGATTCATGAATAGATCAAATGCATGGATCAGAACATAGATGTTCAAATATATGAAACATTGAATGGTAAAGTCCTAGATGGTGGCCTCCTTAGCGCATCAAATTTCATTCTTTGTAATCATACTTTACAACCAGACCAGATGTGATCATGAATGGAGATAACAAGAAGGTATAAAAACATAATCAAATGAGAATGAAACAAACCTCAATGCCAAGATGGTGGATTCCTATTTGAGATAGATAGAACATGCACGCTCAACATTGATGTTACCAAAATTCATTTTATTTACTTCTTCTTGAGGTTATTTTTAAGATATTTATAGTAGTGCCTATATCTCTTACTCATCCACTGCATATACCTCACCTGTCAAAGAGATCCATTGGTCACTAGATAAAATTGTGAATCCTAAAGCATCTAGCAGACTACACACAATTCTTTTTAATATTTCAACACCCTTTTCCATCATACAAGTTCATGAAATCTTCTCAAAAAATAGAATGATAGTTGGAATGGAATGAATAGATCATAAAATGTAGCATGCATGTTTGATAAAACTTATCAAATCATATTACTAAAGATATAATAATTGATTTTGTAGTAAATATATACATATCTTAAGTATATGATACAAAACAAAAATTACTCTTCCAACAAATAAAACAATTATGGTATAATGACTCATAAATTTGGGGTAGTAATATAAGTTATGACATTTCCCCTTGACCAGTCTCAAGTCTCCATGACATAAAAAAGCTTAACCAAATATACTATGATACCGATGATAGATATTGGAAGAGTCATTCAGTTTAAATCATGCACAGTCTAATGGAGTTGATCACATAGAGATAAATTTCAACACAAATAATATACTACTCTCTTCTATTCTCTAAATTAATAAATGTTTAGGAATAATACAAATATATAGGAATAACATCCTACAATTTCTCCAATATTATCTCACACCTAAATCCTATAAATAAGCAAACCTATTATGATATATTGTTTTAACAAATAATAATATATCATAACAATATAATATTATAACTTATCATATTAACCATATGGTTATAACCACCCTGTAACTAATATTTACCTCTTAGTAAATTAACCATTTACTATTTACCACTCAATAATACTCAAATTCACACAATGTGAAAACTAACCCCAACAGGTGCTAGTGTTCATCTATTTTGATTTATGTGCAATTGTAACTAATCCCTATGTCACTATTTTCCATTATGTTTACCTAAGATTGATTTCTATAATCTAAGCATATTTGTTGAAAATTATATTGTGAGTGCATTCAAATAGCATGATCTCTATGAAAAAACCCTTATGAATGCCCCCTATTTTGATGGGAGTTGTTGAACTTGTGAAATAAATTTCCTCAAAAGAAAAATCTCTACAAAATGTGTGTTAGATGTAACATATATTATATACGTGTAATAGTCCAATATAATTTGCATGAATGACATTGAAATGTATGATAATCTAAGAATAAGCTTGTAATGTGTGATGTATGTTATGTTTACCATTCATAAGGTTGTCAAGATAGATATAAAATTGTATGTAACAAGAAACATGAGTAATAATAGATAAACTACCTAGGGGGATGCAACATTATGTCCATCATGACATCCAAGGAGGAAAAAGAGATTCATGAGGTCCCTCGTGACATTTAAATCTTGAGTGTGTAACAAGAAAGAGACAAGTTTCATGGCCATGACCCATACATGAAATCATACATACAACACACAAAGTAGGCTAAGGGGACACAATTCAAGGGACATGGACACATGTCACTAAATCTAGGAAAGCAAACCATATAAGGACATGTTAAAATATCCACATATGCAAACAATAAGTAAGTTGGTTTAGAGACACATATAAGGACATGTTAAAATGTCTACATTAACAATCAAGAAAGCACACAAAAGTACATGGGCACATGTCCAAAGCATACATACTATGAAATAGTTTTCATAGTTTCAAAGAACAATGTCATATTCAAATTACCTCGAATAGAAGAAGAATATGAATACAAGCAAGTCTAGACTAGGAAAGGTAGAAATGAAAGTATGGATGAACATGTAATACAAATATGTGTAAAAACTTATATATGTATGTATATACATACATATATAAATTTATATGTATGTGTGTGTGTGTGTGTGTGTGTGTGTGTGTGTGTGTGTGTGTGTGTGTCTATATATATATATATATATATATATATATATATATATATATATACTTAGTCTAAAGTAGTAGTGGCTGGCAAAAAATTTGAGTAACTACAGCATGATCAATATCAAGATATAAAAATGCTAAATTTGTGATGTAGAGTTTAGAAATATGTAACTTTGTAATTGAAATTATGTATAAGGTGACCCCAAATGGGTGAATTTTTCAAATGAAGAATCCATGTATCTATGTATATTCCCCTAGTGGATAGATATTATTAAATTTAGATTATTTTAGTGGACCTAAGTCTGGTATAATTCTGCAAACAATCGATAAAAAGAAGTGAAACATGTATGTATGATAAAACTAGATATACTAAGACATTTAACAAGTTTAGTGTCTATAAAATATAATAATTAAAACATGGCAATGCATACAATTTGTAATTTTATGTTTTCTAAGTAAATATTTGAATGTTTTGGTATTTTTGACATATTATGTTATTTTTGTATTTTTTGGATATCAGTTATGTACAAGAAACATGAAATGAAAAATATATAAATGGATCAAGAGAGAATGAAATTATGTACAAGAAGGGAAGAACAACACTAACTAATGATTCTCATGGGAGACTCACTATTAATATAGCCTATGTCAAATAAAGGAATTGTGATCGTGCATGCTATATGAAGAGGTAACTATGGTCACATAACCTATTGTATTGAGTGATATATAGTGGGAACTACCTATTAATTGTTAATAGGAATACATTAAATTGACTAGTGTGTCTTATGAACTATAGGTGTCTTAGGGACCCATCTAGTAGAATATTATTTAGCTGGCATATGTACCTTATGATGGGAACCTTGAGAATTCAATAATATTAATCTAGGAAGAAAGTGAGTAAAGGGAGGCCCTTTAGAATATGTAACATATATTTAATGCATGAGTCTCTCTAATAATGGTTTCCATGGGAGAGTATGTGTACATGGTAATATTTTAGGAGAAAACCTCACCTACATTTGTGGCTCCACTAAACTCTATAGTTTACTGATAGGAATTATGGTTGGATCTATAATTGGTAATGGATTTATAATTGGTAATTGAGCTATAATTGGTAATTATGGTGTAACTACCTATGGGAGAGGTAGAGGATAATCATATGAAATACCCTAAACTATGATAACTTAATTTGCATGTATATATTTGATTCATCTATACATAATGGTTGGGATTGATCATAACTATTATATCCATGGTCTACCCAATAACATATCAAGTGCACTTTTACTAGGTACTTCTAAGAATTTAGTGTATGCATGTGTTGGTCCAACTAATAGTGTGAGTATTATCTTTTTGATGGAGCTATAGACATGGCCACTGAAACCATGAATAAGTATGTCTATAGGAGATATATTCTACTCTAAATATCACAAATGTTATATAAATTTGATAATGTACATGTTAATACTTACCCATTATTAACCATAACACTCTAAATAGGATTATGAACTATGTAGGCTCATAAAAAGAGTGCATATCAATATAAATCATCATCAATAATCTCTTACTCTAAGAAAGTGATGAGTGGTCTAGCTATTAATGTTGTATGATACACACCAATGATATTTTTAGTGGGTGTGAATCCTCTATAGTAGTGTGGTATGATGTTGGTGTTGGATGTGTTATACATGTGTTTTGAACACTTGAAGTGCCCCTACCTCATTTTTTGTATGATGAGAAAATATATTTGAGAATATTTTCAATGTATTAGCTTTTATTTATTGAAATTTTTTGTGCCTTTATGGGTGTACCCACATCAATTATGTTGAAATCTATAAAATATTGTATGCTATGTTTCAATGTGATACAATAATTTTTTATATGGTTTGAAGCCCTATGATATTCATAAAATGCATTGAAATCATATATTTTTGGAAGAGATCATGTCATATAAAACTCTTTTATGGGAGGGAGAGATATGACATTTTATTATAAAATCTATTTTAAAACAGGTGCTCATGATTCTAGAAGGTTGGTGAAAAATCTGCATAGAAGATTTGATAAAACTAGGTGAGAAGATGGTTTTGAAGCTATTCTAACTATGGCCTTAGGATCACTCTTATTTTTAGTGGCCCTTACCTTATATGTAGGCTTATTATAACCCTAATTATTTGATTATGATCCACTCATATATTTTAATTTTCTAAGAGAGAATCTTGACTTCTCTTTCTTTCATTGTGTGGCATAAGTTTGTGAAGGTTTAGAAAATTATTAAACAAGATAACTTCATGTAATGCTAGTGGTAGGATCTATTTTAATATGTTATGGAGCTATCTATTTGTTATGGGGCTAGTCAATTTGGAAAATATATTCTTATATTACAATATGTATTTTGTAATGTGCTCATTAGAGCTTTGCGTTAATTGTGATACTTGAGTAGATGAAATCTTATCACTAATGTTTATTAATAAGTTTGATAAAAACATATCTACCAATGGATTGAATGTGGTGATAGAATTATTATGTAGATCATAGAACTATTGTAAGGCATAATCCCTTAAACTACATGGAAACAACTTAGTGAGCAACCAATCATTGGAAATGTATTCCAAACATGTTACATGGAAAGTGTACATACATAATATTTTCAACTTATATCAAATACTAATTCTTTACATCTTGTAGGAACCTATCAAGACTCAATCTCTCTAAGTGCATGCCTTAAAGGGTGCATCAAGAAAGGGGTGGGTAGACCTTTGTTACTTTGTAAGATTATTTTCCCTTATTACCACATATTCACCAATATAAATAACTCCTAAAACCATTCCCTAATCTATTAATCCTCCCTTTCACACTCCTCTAGGGTTTTTTCTCTTTGCATTCCTTTTTTCCTCACCTTGATCCCCTTTCTCCAGTTGACTATACTAGGTTAACTAGGTTGACCCTATATAGTTTCAGCCTCTGATTATTGTATAAGGTTGACTGGGTCAACCCTATAATATTTTGGGTATTTTTCACTTTGATTTTCATCAGTGCTTTGGTTGACCAAGCTCAAGATCAAGTGATTTATCTCCTAGAAACATATAGGGTTGACTGGGTTGACCCTGTATAACTAACATATTCAAAAGGATTTAGGGTGAGATCTACCTATAAATACAAGATCATTTCATCATTTTTTCAATATGAAATTAAGAGTTATTATTCTCTCGCTCTAATTTACAATCTACTCTTCCACCATTCTACTTGAGGAGTCTTACCTTAGGGTTTCTACTTGGATAATCTAGTCTTGTGGATAAGTCTTGGATGCTTTGGCCTTTCTTAGTTATCCTTAAAAACCATAACAACCTCTTACAAATACCCTTGGGACAAAGGAGAGATTGATTCTTGATGGGTTTACATTCATGTAAGTATATTATAACTTTATTTTCCTCCCTTTAGTACATAAAAGTTGCATAGGTATTGGCTCAAATAATATTACTCTTCATATTCCATATATTAGGGTCTTACTCATACTTAGCTTAATCTAGATTCTATTTTACATGTTTTGATTTCTTTTTTAACCCCTCATGTTGTGCCACAATCTTTGATGTGCACTAGATTAGATTTACTTTCTTGTTATTAGAAATAGAGTGAACATTAAAATTAGGACTCTTGTAGGGTTTTTTCATGATTGTGTTAGACTTTAGGATTTATAACCCTTCCTAGCATGGTATACTATGACAAGTGACCCCCTAATTGGGTCTAATAGATCCCCATATGGATCATGCCTCCACTTAATAATTGTATTCCCAATCAGAAGTGTAGGTATGCTCTATCTTCTCTAATCTAAGATTGATTTATAGACATGATGAATTTTTGATTGCATACATTCTTGTGAACCTGACATGAACTAACCCTTATAATATTTTTTCATCTTATTTAATTTCTTTTATTATTTCATAATTATTTCTATCATATATTTTCCATACTATATCGACTCTATCAACCTAATATCTATCTTTTATGTGCAGGTTTTTAGGTATAGGCTATTGGATCAACCTTGTTGGCCTAGTATAGGTTTTCAAATTTTTAGACATCCAATCTAGACTACTAAGTTGACTCAATCAAACCTATACATTTACAAGCATTTTATTTAGAAAACTAGGTCAACCTAGTTGACCCTATACATTTTAGGCACTCAATAGCAAGTTTCTATAAAGCTTGATCAACCTAGTAGACCCAATTAGAAGAATTTACAATCATATATCAAGGTTCTTGAACAATAATATTCATTATATGCATCTCTGATCCACTAATATTATTTTATATATCTCTATCTCTTTATTTATAGTCTTTCCTTTTACAATTTGTAGTCTTCAAAACTACCCTTACACAATCAAATAGATCAACCCTGTCGACCTAATTCTATGTTCTATTTTCTATCTGGATAACTAGGTCAAATCTGCTAACCTTATTCATTTTCAAACCTTGCTTTTGTAGTACAGGTTCAATATTATCAATCCTATTTTGTATTTTATGTATACATTGTTGACTATATCAATATTGTACTTTGTTTCAAAGTTGAAACTAACCTTATATACTAGTAATTAGTTCATGTTTTCTTTTCTTGTTACTTACATGCTTAGAATAATTGACATAGCTTAATTAGGTGGTTTTTGAATTAATCATTTAGTTTACTATTTTCTATTTTATGCACACTTGGCCAAATCACAAAATATAATCAAGCATTTTAACATTTGTCTACCCAAGGCTAACCTACTTGGATTTCATAACCAAGAGGAAGCCAACTTGACACTCTGGTTAAGTATAAAGTGCGGTTAATGGTATATTCTAGATAAGCACCCAACACCCTTATCACTATGGTGTGTGAAGTGAGGAGATAGGACCTAATACCAAGCTTGTATCATTACCACTATAGTCCCTTTCAGCCCAAACTACCTGAAACCATCTTTAGATTGACATTTTAGTTCCTTGATTATAAATAACTTTCCATCACATTTAAAATCATATCTTAGTAATCTTATAAACATTCAGGTTGACCAATTAGTTAGCTATTCATATTCCAAGTTGATTTCTTTCTCTTTGCTCAATTATATTTTGTATTACAAAATTTTCATTAGCCAACATTGGTGACAGGTTTTGTACTATGTACCTAAATTGGATTGGCCAACATTAATCCAATTGACTATTTTTTTCCTCTCAACTATTTATTTTTAAAATTTATAGTTAAATTTATGTTTTTTAATTTCACAAACTATTATAAGCCTTTTAATTTTCCTTATCTACTATATTTGGTTAACCCAATCGACCCTATATATTTTTTAGCCCCTATTCATTATACTTGATTGACCCAATCAACCCTGTACTATTTAAAAACTTTACTTTTTCCTTTTCTAGCCTCTATTCACTATACTAGATTGACCCAATTTAAGTTGAACCTATACTATTTGTATCCCCTATTTTATTTTCTAAGTTGACCCAATCGACCCTCTATTACTTTCTACCTTATTTATCAATCTAGCTCTCTATTTCTCTTTCTTTGCATTTTATTCATCTCTCTTTAGTCATAATAAAGTCTCCTATCATAATCTTCTTGGATAGCTTGAATCCATTTGGATATTATATGAGATGTTCATTTCTCCCTCTCTTTTCCTCCTAAGAGAACCATCACTCTTGGGGCACCTCTTCTCCTCCTTCATCAATGAATTATAATATGGTGTAAATAACACATCAATATGAAGTTGATGGATCTAAGCATTTTTACAATTACCAAAAACATTCTCATCTTCAAAATATTCAAACTAATGTGGAATTAATTGATATAAGTTTACTTAACAATCCCACTAATAATCCTTTTTCTAGTAATCCTCCCACTAACACCAATTTGGGGAGTGCTCCTACCAACACCAACCAACCTCGTGATACAAATCAAAATTTAACACAATTTATCCAACAAATTAACATAATTAAAAATTCTAATACCAACCAAATGATGCAACTTTAACATCTTCTAATCAATGTGCCTAATCAACCTCCAACTCTACATCCTCAAGCTAATCCCAATTCCTTTCTTCCACCTCTTCAAGATACCTCAAGCAACATTATTCCTCAACCCATAATTTATAACAAGATGCTTCAAACCATTCAAAATGAACCTTTATCCCCATTCATTATTTCCATTGATATTGTTAACATATCTCCAACTATCAAATATGATGGAATTAAAGACCCTACCTCATTTCTCAAAGCCTTTGGCAACCTTTACAAAGAGTTGATCCAAGCTAATACCTTTACCACTACTAAAATATTAGTGAAAACCTTCACTAGACATGTATTAGAATGGTATAATCAACTTCCCTAACATCTTATTTGGCAACTTGAATATTTTTTTAATCCTTTGGTTAAAGAGTTTCAACACAATGATCTCCCTAAAAATTATCTTAGCCGCTTCATCAATGCTAAGCAATTTCCCATTGAATCAACTCATGACTTTATCAAAAGATGGAAATCATTGGCCCATAAGGCCAACCATAACATGATTGATGATAACTTATTCAAACTCTCTATCACTTATTTATCTTACACTCTTCAATATAAGGTTTGAACCTTTGCTCCCCAAACACTTAATGAAGCTCTTGATCAAGCTAAACACCAAGACTTTCTCATGAAAAAATTCTAACCTAATCCTAAACTTCTCAAAGGATATTTTCAAACATATAATTCTATAAATATTAATACTTGTCAAAAAAAATAAGGAGCTAACAATAACAATATTCCTTCACCTTCTCATACACCTCTTACAATTCATCAAATAAAATATTTTTTACTGCCCTCAAACCCTTTCATTTGTCCCAATGCTCCTCCTAAGTAGTATGACCCTAGTTTTTTTTTTTGGTTCCATGATTAGATTGATAATTCTCATGAATCTTGTAAAGGAATCAATAATTTTTTTATCTCTTATATGTTTGGTGATTCATTCAATCATGAAGCTATGACCAATCTTCATCATCAAGAATACACTACTACTTTTCAAAAATGACAAACCTCTAAAGCTTCTAATTCAAATAACCAAAAATATTCTTCCAATAATAAATCAAATTCCAAGGATGTTTGTGCCATTGATGTTGATTATGACCAATATTTCAATATAACTAAGGTCAATTATCATCATAAACTGGCTCACCAAGATCCCATTACCAAGCCTAGGAAACTATTTTTATGGGAATAACTTCTTAAAGATATTACCATTACTAATGTTCCTTTAAAATCTCAAGAGGAATCATCTCCTCCTAATCCTCAAATCACATCTCTTCCTCAAAAATCTAATTTACCCCTAAACCTCATGTTGGTTCTTCTAATTTTGATTATAACTTTCTTGAAGAACTCAACTCTATACCTTGTAAGATTCCACTTATGGACTTGGTTTTCACTTCACCCTATCATCATAAATTCCTTATGAATTAACTTCAAGAAATTGAAGATCCATCTTCCATAGATGAAGAACCACCTTATATTGACTCTCAACCTACCAACGTAAATACCATTGAAACTATGTGTCCTTCCAAACCATCTATTGAATTCCTTGAAGAGGACATAATCAATGATTAAATTATCTTTTGTGTTGATAATCCACCACTTTTCATCAAATTATCCATTAATACCACTCTTATATATAAAGTTCTAGTTGATGAAAGATCTGGTATTAATGTAACATCTTTATGGTTCATCTAATAACTTGGTTATAATAAGGATCATCTCAAGAAAACCCATCTTAGTTGTCATGGTTTTGATAAGACTAATCAAAAGCCATTAGATTGTATTTGGATTTTATTAACCATTAGATACAAGACTGTTAAAACTAAGCCTATGGTCCTTAATTTAACCCTATCTTATAACACACTCCTTGGTCATCTATGGACTCATCGAACGAGGGCCACTACTTCTTCTAGTAGTCAATGTATTATATTCTTACATAATGGAAAATGATATAAGCATGAATTTGACCCCAACCTATTTAGCATTCAACTTCCCAATCCTAAATCACAATATCGAATTCCTACCATTCTTAAGATCAATAATGATCCTTTACTCAAGTTCATCAACATGAATCTTATTTTACAAGTTAATCTTATGGATTCTAATGATGATAAACATAATGATTTGTAACATGCTTGTAATACTACCAAATTACCTCCCTACATTTCATAATGGATTCCTCCTTCTCTATTACCTAGGGATCATATTATTCCTCTTATTGATGAGATTACTCATTTCACCCCTCCCTACAATGCTCATAATCCCTCTTTACCTGAAGAGACATTCACTTGTAATAATTTTGGAGTGGCCAAATTATTTCAAGATCCTCTCATCATATCTCCTCGTACATTTAATAATATCAGGATTTCACCCTCTAAAACTCCCCTTGATTCTCAAGCATGTACACTTTATCCAACATATAATGATAACTATATAATGGCCCAATCTCAATCTAGAGACTTGAATGTCTAGCATCATCAGAAAACCTTAACCCAAACTCATGCTTTTAATCATGATGTTTATACCATTATATGGATCATACCTTAGATCCTAAGGGTCATGTGCCTCCTACCAATTCTCCTCTTATTGATACTCCTTGGGTGATAGAACAAATTATGCCTTATGAACCTATGGAAATTTTTATATCTCCTCTAACACCTATCAATCCAATTAGTGCATCTGATCCTTTTCCTATTATTAAACCCACTAATAGTACACCCTATTTTATTCCATCTACTTCTTCTACTCTTGAAATTGCATTAGATGATAAGGTAATAAATGTTCATCAATTGCATTTTTAGTATGATCACCATGGTAATAAAATTATAGATCTTAAAATAAATGTCAATTATTATGGTCTTCTTCATGCCTTGCCTAGTGATAAAGCTATCTTGAGTTAATTTATGCTTGAGAACCTCAACTTCCTTAGTAGCATCATAAACTTGAAAATTTTAAAACTTAAACTCCTTACTTCAACAACTTCATTTCTAGCATTGATCATAAAACAAATCCCATTTCTACTTTAGCTAATTTACCATACCACTTTCAAGATGGCAATTCCATGCTTATTAAATAAACCACTTGCATTGAATATGGTACTCTATGTTGTCCCTACCCAATTATAGTTTCTTGAGAGATTTAAACTACCAAATATGATAATTTTAGCTTATTATTTGAAAAATATCATGAGGATTTTGCTTGGTCCTACAAGGACATGCCTATAATTGACCCTATAATTATGGTACATAACATCATTACTTATCTTAATGCCAAGATTATGCATCAAAAGTAAAGAAAAGTTTTGCCTAAATTTTCCACTTTATGTCATTGGGAAATCATCAAATTAATCAATGCTAAATTTGTCAAACCATTGGATTATTTTGAATGGATTTTCAACATTATTCCCATTCAAAAGAAAGTCACTATGGTCATTTTCATTTATATTGATTTACACTATCTTAATCTTCCTTGTCTCAAGGACAATTTTTCTTTACCTTCAATAGATTCCATTGTTAATTCCATAGCTGGTTATGAAATTTTATCTCTTATGGATGGCTTCTTGAGATACAATCATATTCACAATGCCCTTGAGGACCAATATAAGACTACTTTCACCATGGAATGGGGCACCTATTGCTATGTTAAAATGTCATTCAGCCTTAAAAATGTTGGAGCCACTTATCAATGAGTGATGATTCACATCTTTCATGATCTCATTTATAAAATTGTTGAAATCTATGTAGATTATCTCATTTCTAAATCTAAACATCATAAAATCATCTTTTTGATCTCACTATAATCTTTGACCATCTCCTTAAATATAAAGTCAAGTTTAATCCTTACAAATGTGTCTTTGGAGTCACATCTAATTTTTTTTTAGGATTCTTAGTATTTCTTTGTGGCATCGATGTTGACCTTGCCAAAATTAGTGTTATCATCAAAATTCCCATTCCTCATTCTCTTCATGATGTTCATACTTATTTAGGAAAACTTGGTGAAATTAGATGATTCATCTTTGAAATGGCATATCAAAATCACTCCCTCAATTTCCTTCTCAAGAATGGTACTACTTTAAAATGGATAGATCCATGTCAAAAAGCCTTTTATAACATGAAAGAGTCATTGATTCACCCACCTGCACTTCATCCTCCTTCCAATGATAAACCTTTGATTCTATATAATTTTTCCACACCTATTTTAGTTGGGGCAATGATTTCCCAACAAGATGATACTATAAGAGAGTATTCTATCTACTTCCTTAGCCAAAGCCTCATTCAATTATAATACATGTTATACCAAAATTGAGCATGATTGCCTCACCATCTATTTCATAGCTAAAAATCTTTGCCACTATATGCTTTACTAAACTACTTATGTCATTGTTCATTCTAACAACCTTCATCATTTATTTTCCAAAGCCTTTCTTCCTAGAGATAGAATTGGAAAATAGATGGTCCTCCTTATGAAATTTGATCTCTACATCATCACTTAAAAAGTTATCAAAAGGAAAATCATAGCTGATTAACTTGCCATAGCTCCCATACCAGCTACTTTTTCTCTTCAAGATAATCTTCTAGATGACAAAAACCTTTACAATGAAGGACTTAATCAAGTTATTTCTCTCAAATGTTATTTTTATAGCTTTATCACAGATCTTGAAGCCAATAATTTTGATGAATCTACTGCTCCCTCTAGTACTACTAAACCAAAAGTAGTTATTAAGGAGCTTCCTAAAATTAATGTTGAATTACATGAGGATATTTGGACCCTTCACTTTGATGGTGTCAAATCCCTTTAAGGAGCTGGGGTAGGTTGCCTTCTCACAAGTCCTCTTAGCAAGATCATTACCTTATATTTTTGCTTCATTTTTTATGTCACCAATAATATGGCTTAGTATGAAGCTCTTATCTTAGGCATGAGAGCTACTCATGATTTAGACATTCAATACCTTCATGCCTTAGGTGATTCTTATCTTATTTTCCACCAAGTTAGTGGTGATTTTCAATGTAAAAGTGAGAACCTCATCACATATCATCAAATTGAAATCATTCTCACTAAGGATTTCATATATTTCACTATTGAGCCTATTCCTAAAGATTAAATTCCATTACTAATTATCTTGCCTCTTCAACCTCTCTCTTTCATCCACACCAAGTCCTTTCTAATCCTACTTTTATTATACAAATAAGAAAATCTCCATCTCTAACAAAACCATTGGATTAAATTATCTATCATATTTATGTTGTTACCATTTGACAAATCCCATGGTACTAAGACATAATTCAATTCATAGAACATCAAACTTATCCTCCTAACTTCGACTCTTGTGAAAAGACATGTATTTATAAACAAGCTTTCAATTATGTATTTTGACACAATAACCTTTATTATCACAACACTAAAGTTACCTTGCTCCATTGTGTTATGTAAGATGAGGTTCCTCCTCTTCTTGAATAATCACATGGGGAAATTTATGGTGGTCACTATAGCAAACATGCTACAACCCACAAATACCTATATATGGGTTACTTTTGACCTACTCTTGAAAAGGATGTAATAATATAACCTAATAAGTGTAATCTTTGTCAGCTTCATGATGATCTAATCCCTTCACCTCTAACTAAAATTCAAACTATCAAATCTCTTTGTCCATTTTACACATGGGGATTCGATCTCATTGGCAAACTACCTCACTCCCAAGATGGGCATGTCTTTATCATCATTGTTAGTGAATATTTTACCAAGTGGGTAGAATCCATGCCTCTTGTTAATTTCACTAGTCCTACCATTTCCAAATTTATTCTTAATCAAATAATTTTCCACTTTGGTGTTCCCTATATCATCATTTTAGACAATGGTGGTAATTTCAAAAACAAACATATTAAACAACTTTGCAACAAATTCAACATTAATCAAAAATTTTCCATGCCTTATCATCTACAATGCAATGTTCAAGTTGATTCCACTAATAAAATTCTCAACAAAATTCTCCAAAAGATAATTCATAAAATCCACATGGATTGGTATTTTCATCTTTACCCTACACTTTGGGCCTATCAAACTAGAATACACACTACCACTAAGCCAATTCCCTTCTCTCTAGTCTATGGTTCTGAGTTAGTTCTTCCTTTAGAAGTTGAGCTTCCCTCACTTTTCATATATATTCATGGTATTATTCCTGATAAAAAATTGTATGAAGCTCATCTCCATTCCATTGATATAATTAATTAACATCATCTTTCTACCTTACAACATAATTATCAATACAAGGCTCACATTATCAAACAACATATTAAATGTGTTAAAGTATGCACATTTAATGTTGGTGATCTTATCCTCAAATTAGACTACACCCATGAAAAACAAGGTAAATACACCTAAAAATGGTGGGGTCTATATTTAGTCAAAGATATTATTGGTCCAAGCACCTACTACCTTCAAACTAATGAAGGCCATGTTTATAAAGATCCCACCAATGCATATTTTCTCAAAAATTACTTTGCCTAAACATTTTCTTATTTTCATGCTATATATATATATATATAACACTTTTTATATGTTGTTTACATGTGTCTCTCCCTCTATGGCAAGTTCCTTCCTTTCATAAACCTTTAGTCCTCATTTTTTGTCTTTTGGTTTCTTGATGTACTACAATCTTCTTTATCTTCTTGTATTCTCCCTTTCTGACACCCCTTGGGATTTTATTTTGTGAGTTACTTTATAATAATGTGGATAGGACCTGACATTCCTCACAAAATTATCATCTTTTTACTTATCTCATTTTATATTTTACTTTCTTGTTGGCCACCCTTGGGTTTCTCTTTTATGAAGTTTCAGTGTAAGATTCTGGGTAGGATCTATCCCTCCTCCTAAAATTACCATATTTTCATCTTTTTGCATCCTTGTTCTCAAACTTTAGCTTTTTCTTCATTTGTTAGATGGAATTTAAACAATAATCTATGTTATCATGTTCTCCTCATTTTCCTCATTCTTATGATAAGGAATCACACATTACTATCATTGTATCCCTTTTTTCCCTTTGTCACATTTTTTTCAATTTTAAGTAATTCAAATTTTTCTATGTGTCATTCATCTTTATTTCTTTTCCTTTCACTCCAAATTGGATAAAACAAGGTCAGATTCAAGATAACACTTTTATTTCATCTATATTCATAAGACTCTTAGACTCCATACTCTTTTAAGTTTCTATCTCTTACCAAATTAGACCCAAGTATTCAAATTAAATCCATCTTTAACACCCATGTTTAGTTTTCCAAATCCATATAGAAGAGGAATAGAAAAAACCACTAAGAAATTTAAAATCCAAATCATTTGAATCAAAAGGAAATGATATATAAAAGTTAGCATACAAATCTTAAAATTCAACATCAAAAAAAAAATGTGATTAAAAGCACATCTCCTATCTCTAATCAAAGCTAAAAATCCATAGTGAGCCTCACATAGAGACAAGGTCCATTGGGGTGTAGTAGGGCAGTAGATTAGAATAGGGTAATTCAAAAAAATCTATGGTACTACTTACTTTTTCACACAATTACCCAATATTCGTAGTAGACCAACGGCTCTATAAGGGGAACACATTATGGGAAGGTAGGTCCATTTTACTTTTCATGAATATATCCTTCATGTAATTATCTATATACTTCATTTGTTGAACTAAGATTTGTGTGGCTAAGAGAATTTCTTCAAAGTCCTTAAGGTCAAAATTCCTTTTATTTTTAAAATCCTAATTTGAGTGTCTTGAATTTGATAAAGATTTCCCTTTACCTTATTTTTTACTTCATTATCCCCTCCACTTATTTCATTTCCCCCCTTGATAGATAAATTGTGATTCTAAATCTATTTTCCCTTATTCTTTAATTTTTTCTTCTTCACCTCTTAAAAATAAGCTATCACTACTTTGTTTTAGTTTTATCTATCTTTAAATCAAATTAACATGTTTGAAAAATCATGGGTTCTTTCTTTTTAACCATGATTTTAAATTTATAGACTTGTCTTACTTTCCTTTTACCATTTATCATTTATTTTACTATCCTATTATTATAGACACCTGAGTTCATACCCTTTTTCCATTGTTGAATGAGGTTGGCTTGTTACTTCTCACTCATCAATGTTGTTTTCTATTTTGTGCACCTTTTTGCATTATTGAGTGAGATATTTCTCACTCATCAATGTTGTTTTACCATTTTTTTTCTTCTTTTACCATTGATTTTTTTTATTTACCATCTTGTTTGACATATATCCTTGGTTTGACTTGGCAAGTTTGCCTTTCTTACTTAAGGATACCTTGTGTGAGTTTTTCAGTCTTTATTAGCTTTGGATTTTTTTGGTGAGTTTGCCTTTCTTACTTAAGGATAGCTTGTGTGAGTTTTTCAGTTACATAATTTACTCTTATTTTTGACTTGGTAATTTGGTATAACATAGAACTTGTCACCCCAACTTTCCAAATTTCCCAAGTACATCCCATCCTCATATCACTAGTTATCTTGGATTTTCTTGTGTTTATTTTTTTTCTCTTTAGTTTTGTATTCTTGGGTGTGTCAAAAGTAGTCTCTGCACCATACACAATCAAAACTAATAACACAAAAAATAACCATACAATGATAAAGGTGAGTCAAGGTACACATAATTTACTTTTTAGTTATTTACTTTTCATTCTTTTACTTTCAATTATTTTTTTGTTTAAAAATACTAAAATTTTTTAGCATCAGCATTGTGTGTTATTATGTTCTTTATCGAAGCACCATCCCTTATTTCACCTTATTGACATGTGATGAGATTTGAGTGGGTCATATGTATACACATAATATTTTCAAATTTTATCAAATTCTAACACTTATATCTTATAGGAACCTATTGAGACTTAATTTCTCTGAGTGCAAGCCTTAAAGGGTGCACTAGGAAAGGGGTGGGTAGACCTTTGGTACTTCATAGAAATTTTCTCCCTTATTAACACATTTTTACCAATAAAAATAGATCATAAAACCATTCCCTAAGATATTACTCCTCCCTTACACACTTCTCCAATTTTTTTCCTCTTTCCATTCCTCTTTTCCTCACCTTGATCCCCTTTCACCAATTAATTGTACTAGGTTGACTGGGTTGAACCTATATAGTTTTTAGCCTCTAATTATTTTATAGGGTTAACTAGGTTAACCTTGTACAATTTTGGGTATTTTTCACTTTGAGTTTCATCATCCCTTCGATTGACTTAGCTTAGGATCTAGTGATTTATCTCCCAAAAATGTATAGGATACAGTAGGTTGACCATGTACAACTAACATATTTAGAATGATTTAAGGTGAGATACACCTATAAATACAAGATCATTCATCATTATTTCAATATGAAATTAATACTTATTATCTGCTCATGCTTATTTACAATTTTCACTTCCACCATTCTACTTGAAGAGTCTTAGGTTAGGGTTTCTACTTAGAAAATCTAGTCTTGTGGATAAGTCTTGGATGATTTGGCCTTTATTAATTATCCTTACAAACCAAAAAAACCTATTTTAAATCCCCTTTATCTGAGGGAAAGATTGAGTCTCGATGGGTTCACATTTAGGTAAGTATATTCTAACTTTGTTCTCCTCTCTTTAGTAGATAGAAGTAGCATAATTGTTGGTTCAAATAATATTACTCCTCATATTCCATGTATTAGGGTCTTACTCATAATTATCTTAATTTATATTCTCTTACACATCTTTTTATTGATTTTATAACCCCTCATGTTATGCCATAAGATTTGATGTGCACTAGATTAGATTTACTTTCTTGTTATTAGAAATAGAGTGAACATTAAACTTAGGACTCTTTTAGGGTTGTTTCATGATTGTGTTAAAATTTAAGATTTATAACTCTTCCTATCATATTTTAATGTGATAAGTGACCCCCTAATTGGGTCTAGTAGATCCCCATATTTATCATGCCCCCACTTAATAAATGTATTCCCAATCAGAAGTGTAGGTATGCTCTATCTTCTCTAAGCCAAGATTGATATATAGACATGCTGAATTTTTTATTTCATATAAAAATATTGGAGATGGTGCTTTGGGTCATCTTTACCATCATACAATGTAATATTATGTGCCATGAATTTGGATGGTAATCAAGTATGTAAAAGAACATGATAATCCAAGACATATGATGGCCTAATATCTCCCTACTCAATATGTAACTCTTTATCCTTCAATGATTGAACCTCATGCATAAGGGATTGTAAATTTTGAGAGGAGAAGCTAGCCATATTAGGTGTAATAGTCACTAAATCATGTCAAGATAAAATTGGGTGTTGTACTAGTTGAGTTGGCCCAAAGTAGGTGTAAAAATGTTGTTATTTTGGGGAGTAGAATATTAACCATTATTTGATTTTTATTTATTTCCATAATGACTTGTAAAATATGTACATGATCATGGGTTTTTTCTCAAAGTCTATCTTTGAAGCTCTATATAATCTCATCCTTATAAGCTATAAGATTTTAATCATTAAGTTAGGGGAGAGTGTCTCGATTCCCATCTTGTATATCATCTTCATCTTGATTTTATTTCTCATATTTGGATACATTATCATTAAAATCCACATAATTAGGGTGGGAAGGATAAATTAATGGATTTGTAATTGATCCCTTGTCCATGGTATAAGGTTGAATGGAAGGAATTTGAGTATGCTCAATAAGATTACAACTAAGCCTATAAATTATTCTTAATGGAATGAACATAGATTTTTAGATGGTATATAGTAAATAAAGTGAAATAGGACTACTAAAATAGAATGTATTAAATCTAAAAACCATAACATAGCCAATGAAAATAGGAAAAATAAGGATACAAACCCTAATAACATCTAGGGTTGGGGTTTTAATAATATTCTAAGTAAGTCAGGTTCACCAAATGTTTTAACCTTTTAGAAATTAGAGAATATAAATAATATGTTGTTAAATATATAAATATAGTAAATCAAGGTATAAATATGAAATAAATACATCCACTAATCTGTTATAGAATTGACTAAATTTTACTTTTCTAAAAATAGTAATAAATAATGTAAATGAGAACTTAGATGAAAAATGAATGAGATGGACTATCTACAAGATGAAAACTAAGGTATAGGTTGGGATGAGTGTTGAAAACATTATTTAAGTGATAAAACCCCTTCCAAATAATAACACCCTAATTAGACAAAATCACCATGTGGTGCTAGTATCCATGTTTTGGTAGTAGTGTCCTTTGTGTAGAATAGTTTAGAGATTATGGGTGTACCTATGTCTAGGTATGTCAATCCTGTTCCTAAATTCACAAGTTATAAAACATTTTATATAACCTATTTTTACTAATTTTATGATCGGACCCTAATCCTTCATGTTGTTAAGGCATCTAGTTGATACAAGTAGTACATTGTGTTTGTTAGTGGGGTAGGCTAGAATCCTCAACATCTCATTATGGTGAGAGTTGCCTACATACCAATACTCTGAAGAGGGATCAATCCTAATTTAGTTCTCCCCACCTAAGTCCTAGTGAAATTTCAATTGAAGCTAATATGATTGTAGACCTTAGTACGTTGAATGTGTTTAAGAATAGAAATTTGAGTAATCTAATCTTAGGAATTTTTTAGATGGTAGTATGTAGAAGTATGGAAGAATAGGTATTGATAACCTTCATTATTCATAAATTACTTTTAGTTTGTATGTTTATTTTTCATATCATTTACATATAGGGCATAGAGGGATAAAATTCATGTATATATACTATTCTAGTGCATATTTTAGTGTTAAGAGAGGTCTAGGCTGACTCTAAGAGGTCTAAGATTTGAAAATATATCTATTTGTGGAAAAAAGAAGGAAAAAATAATAACACCAAAATTGGGACATTAGTTCCATGTGGCACTATTTTCCCTATTATGGCCCTAGTGTCTAGATGGCAAAACCTGAACCCTGAAGGGCTAAGATGTAAGAATGAGGGTTTCAGACTACTTTAAGGATGACTAGGGATGCCTATGGCCTACACAAAGGCTATATAAGTGTGAAAATAGGCCCTAATATAGTTCTATGGATAATTTAGGGATAGTTGTCTCAAGTAGCACTCTTATCACTCAAGTGTCATTTTTATGTGATTACACCTATATATAAGTTTAAATATTGGTACAATTTTAATATTATCTTTCAATATAAAAAAATAATCATGTTTCTCATTATCCCAATCAAATGGATCATAGTTTCATAATAATTCTTCCAAAAGACCATAATTTTGTGCTTAATAATGAATGAACTCATGGTAGTATCCACAACATCACATAATAGAATGGACATCACATTGATTGCATGGTGCTACCAGCTATTAAATTATGTCTATCTTAATCAAATCAACTAACATGCCTTATTTTTAAATTACATGTCCTAGTACTATTTAAAAATTCACTAGAAACAACATTTATTTAAATTTAGTGAAAATTAAATTTACTTATACTATTAAAACATTAGGCACAAATTATCATAATGGTATTTCACAAGTCCATATATTGTTTAATCATCAAGATATACTTGAAGGAAATTATGAATAAAATATATGAATTCTTCCACAATGATGTGGGAAAAATATTTTTTCATATTTTAAAACCCAAATGGAATTATTTTTTATGTAAAATACCCCCATTTGGTATAAAATTTGGTTTTTTATTATACTCATTAACAATATTTACTTGATAACATCCTAAGAAACCATTAGTGAAAGTATAAATCCTATTACCCATTATAGCTAGTAAAATTTTGATTATGTATAACATATTAGTTTTATTCTTTACAAATACCAATAAGGTCTCTACCCTCTAGTCTTATACCTTCCAGTTACCAAAAGGCTCACATTCACCATATCATTGTGCCTAAATTATTATCTTCTAGTTATAACCTATCATTTTAATGATCCAAATCACTTGTACACTAAAAAAACCTTTAACTATGATTGATATCCTTCACTTTCAGTTATAAACCTTAAAAAATATTATATCCTAATTGACACTTGCATTTATATAGGGATATTAGCATCAATGATAGTGTTGAGTTTCCTTATCAAGTGTATGTACCTCAAACTTCATCTAAACTGAAAATATTTTGAATCATATGGGTTGACTTAGCAATATTATATAATCTAACCATTATGTGAGATATCTTCAAAAGGTGTTGTATAAATAAAAAACAAATAACATTCATCACTCTCAAGCACACATGTAGAAAATACCAATCATATACGTATTCAAACTCATTAAATCAATTACATAACTGAATTGTTTTACCCTATTATTTGATATTTATATATTAGTCATATTATAGGTCTAAATCATTTAAATAATAACCCATGAGTGGTATTTATCAAGTTACAATCTAGATCATTGTATGACCTTGTATATATAATATTGCATCATTGTGCAACACAAGCCCACACTTAGGGGATAAATATCTATGTATAAGTCACTCCTTGTATGAATAATTCAGTGATAGAGTGGTCTTTGAGGTCAACTCAACTTCCTATACCCACTAACCTATTTTTTTTGGAAAGATGACCTAACCTAAGGTTAAGGACTAGGGTTTGAGATATACATAGTCATATAAATATTATGCATGTAATCAAAATACATCAATATAAAGATGAAAAAAAGGTGAAATAAAAACATAAAAGGTACATGTTGTGGCTCTTAAATATAATTAATATTATGTACATGACAAAACCTTTAATACTTAGATAAACAAATTTACAAAACTTTAAAAATGTCAATACAAGTGTCTAGCCCTCCAACAATAATATTTTGAAAATTTAATGACTGAATCTTGAGCATCAAACTTCCTACTTACACATTTTTATAACTCAAATTTTCATGACATATCCAATAAGCTAATTATTATCCCTCTCTTTTATTTCAATTAACATAATATTAATTGGCATTGTACTTTCCATGTTTAGTAATTTTCTAGATTCAATATGTTGTGTTATCTAGATAAGTTTAATTGGATTTTTATATAATATTTTTATTCATCCATTTTATTACTCTATTCTACCCATTTAAACCTAATACCATATCTATCACAAATATGGTTAAACATTTTGGTGAACTCGATGTCTATGTCTTCTTATGCAAATCCTAGCTTACCTTAGGATCTTTTGATTTATGATTTATTGAATTGTAAAATATCTTAAAATTTAGGATTACCTTTATTGAAAAATAAAATAAATCATGCTCAATATGGACATACCTACTATCTATTTAATTTAAAATATATAATAATAATCATTGTTAACTATTTTTCATGTATTGATAAATCAATTAAAGGAATAATCTAAAGGTTTAAACAAATTGATCACACTAAAGAGACTAAATTATAATAAGATAAGAATCAAATTTATCTTTAAAAATCATTTTGAAATAATATAAAACTATTATCCAAGTTCCACTATGCATTATCTCAACCTTTTGTTCCTCTTAGATCGTATTCAAGTGACATATACCATCCTGGTGCCATTATTAAACAATAATTTATATTGGATTTTGTGGTTCATGTTATCACTACACAAAAATGAAAGGGTTCCCAGCCTATCAAAAATACTATAAATATATAATAGGTCCATTCTAAGCCTAAGCTAATATTCAAATATAAAGGATATTATATTGTTGATGAATTCCATAATACACATGCCAAGATGTTGATATTAGACCTTTTAAAATAATCAACTACCTATAAGGATATATTATATGAATCCTTATGTGAAACTCAAGTGCCAAGTGATATAGAGCCAACTTATCTTTTTGTATATTATGAAATATCTAAAAAAAATGTAAATCTCATCACTTTTTATGATAAATATTTACCCTAAAAAGATATCATTAATCAATATTTTCCTTTATTCATATAAGTTAGTGTTCACAATAAAGGAATCAATAGAGTGATAGTTAATAATACAATTGGTCTAAACATTTATAGCATGAAATTACTAACCATGATGGGAACTAACAAAAATCTTCTTAAAAAATGTGATATACATCTCAAAGGATTTGATACTTCATGTAACCCACCAATTGGCCAAATCACATTAAGTGTGACATTGGGATAAAAAGGTCCAAACTACATTATAAGTAATGTCTTAATTATTACATTAAAACCTAATCTTGGTTAGACCTTGGATCCACATAATGGAATTTATACCATATACATTCCATCGATGTGTTAATTTTATGCATGATGGGGCATTATGGGTAATTCTTGTTAATGATGAACCCTTCAAATTTTGTAAAATTTTGTATTCTAATATAGAATGGGTTCTTAAAATTATACCACCTATAAAATAGATTCCATTGGAGGCTATACCACCTTATGATATGGTTAAGTCAAGAAAAAACAATAATTTATTCTAGTATACTTATAAGAAACCAACCACTGAGGTGCACATGGGTACACATACTACCATATAAATTCAACCAAAATATAAATCAAAGTAAAATCCATCATTAAAGTAGCCAATAATACTTGAATAATAATAAAATCAAACATTTTATCTTCCTTTATTGGTTAATACCAAACAACAAGATGGAAAGTTTCAAATTATTATGATAGTTATGAAAATGTTCCTCATAATACCATGGATGATAAATTATGCAAACTAATTTTTGATGTGCTTGAGCATATTTCACATAGCTTATTTAAAACTATAGATCATGGTACATATAAAATAAATCCATCTATATAATTTACATATCCAAACAAAGATAAGGGGAAATTAAATGTGACATATGAACATGTATATTATTAATACTCAATCCATCATTATTGGATAAAAAATTTAAGTCAACCTTCCAATGGAAAAATGTAGATACACAATGTTAATAATGTGGAGTATTCACATAATTATCCATAATATATTTTATAGATAATATTAAGATAAGATGTTATACACACAATACTTGATATATTACTTGTGCATAAAATGATACATTTACCTCTTAATAGACAATGGTCAGGCAACATGCTCACTCAAAAATAAGGATCACATTATTTTAATTATCATTGGATCACCATCCATGATATAGGTCACTATAGGGCATGGAAAAATCAAATTAATAAATACAAAAAAGAAGTATGTATACATATTATACCTGAATAATGGAAAATACCTCCACTTATATTATTCCAAAATACAAATTTAAAATATAGCATACTTCAAAATTCACATGACATGAGAATATTTTCATTATTATAAATATTAATGGTCAATATTTTGAGCATATCAAGATTGATATTCAGAATTGGGACATAGTTTATATTACTCCACATTTATGATAGCTATGACACATTTACATAAGATTTAAAATATTTTCTATATTTTATATAACGTATTGTATACATTATATTACACATTTCATGTGGACCACAAGTGGTCCCTATGACCATATGGGTACTAAATCACAAGGCACATTTGACATTCTATTTTAGGAAATGGTGGTTGGTTAATATGTATGAAACAATGGATACTAAAAATATGTTCCAAAATTTTTCCTTTTAGGTTAAATATATTCAAATCCAACATGATAGATATGGTGATAAACTGATGCCATTAGATTTTGGTATCTAACTACAATAAAATATTGAATAAGCAATAATGATTCACTATAAATAATGGTGGTGTGAAAAGTAGGTGACAAGACCAATAGATAGTCCTAAATTTTATAATTTTAATGAATTATTATACTATCCTTGATATTATAAAAATACAAAAAAATAAATAAATAAAAATTCAAATAAATAAAAAACATAAAAAATTATTCAACATACACATGTTTACTATCTCCTTGACATCTATGTTGTCTATTTTATGTTAGTAGATAACATATCATTTTTTTTATACATACACATGTTTCATGAATACTTGAGTGTGATAAAACAATACATAAGACACATGATACTTGCACACATATATGTTGGACCATTCATCTTCCCACGTGGTATATTATGTTGGAGGCATTTGTTTCCTTGATCATGATTAACACATGTTATATTATTTTATGATCACTTTCACATTATCAGGTTGAGATTATATACTAATGCTTATGCATTCCTATAATCAAGTTTAAATATTACACCATTTACTTGATATACTATGTTACATGAATTTTTTTTATAACATATGCATGTAGGGACTAACATGATATGTTTATGATGGTTGCTTAAACTTCATTTATTCACATTGTCTCTTCCTTGAGTGTAATTATTGCTTGATATTGTCTTGATTATGTAACATTTGAATGTGTTCTTGATTATATACTCTGTGTACAATTGATTAATTGTTATTTGTGTGTGGCTATTTTAATATGTTCTCCCTTTGAGTCTATAACATTTGAACATGTCCCTTGTTTGCGGTCTCACTAGACCCATTTTTGTGTGACATTAAGTGCTCTTGTGTTTGCGATTCATTATTTTTTAAGATGATACAATTACTTTATAGACATTTCTATGATGCATATCATTTATCTTAGGGCTTATTTTGATAAGATACTATTAATTTCATTGATATATCTACTTAGACATGCTACTCCTGTATGTTACATGATTCATACATAGATCATACAATTATCTTATCCTTTTAAGGTAAGGTGACTACTAAATTACATTCCCCTCACCTAAAAAAGTGGAAATATTAGTCGGGGCATGTCATATAGACATGAATCCACACATATATAGTTGGCATAATTTGATATTACTTTAGATATATACTCAGGTGAGAATCCTAAACATTCAACAACAATTTTATATATTTGGGATAAAGTTTTTTAGATCTATGATATATATTTTACACAATTATAGAGAAGAGTTTAAATTTTGATATATTCTTTAGCTTAAGACACATTATAGGTGAATATGCCATGAAAGTGCACCAAAAATTACAAATACATATTCAAAAAAATTTACCAAGAAGCATTTATTTGATTCTTTCCTATCTATAATAGTTGGATCTTTTGAGTAAATGGAGTGAGATTCAACACCCTTGATGGCCTTAGTACCACTCCCTTTTTACAAGTTGAGTTAGAAATACCAATTAACTTAGATTTATTATAATTTCATATGAGTTATGTGATTGATATTCAATTATCTCAATGATCATTTCATAACTCACCCTTGCACCAGATTGGGAGCATAATTACCCTCTAAATTTTTAATCTTCAAATATCTAATTTTTAAATCTAGCCTTATTTTCAATATAATGCATCATAAGGAATAATATTTACCAAATTAAATCACCAAGGGGAAACATGGTTGCATTGATGCAAATGTGTACTCATTCCTTGTGCTCTTTAGTTTTAAATCATTTTAATTTTTTAATTTTAAATTTCATGCACTAATTTATACTATGGTGTCCTCCTAATTACAATTCATACATCAATAATGAATTTCACCAAGGCTAAATCAAAGGAAAGGTTTGTTGTACACAATTAGGTGCATATTTATTTAATTTAACCTAGTAATTTAATCATTATATATTACTATATTAAGGGGGGTGAATGTATATATGAAAATATGATAAATAACTTAATATTTTACACTTGAAAAATATCAATAAGGGCTCATCCCTTTAGTCTTAGACCTTCCATATGCCTAAAGGATTTCATTTTCCATATAATTTTTCCTAATTTCCTATATTATAGCCTGAGCCTATCATTATAATGACCAATATCACCTAAAACTACATAAATATTAAAATTTGGTCTGTATCATTCACTATCAATTAAAAACATTCAACAATTTCTTATCATGTCAGACACTTACATTTACACAGGGGCACTAGTGTCTAGCATCCAATTTCCTTATCAGATTTTTATAACTTAGAATTCATAAAAATGAAAAATATTTCAAAATGTATGGGTTGGCTTATTTGTCTTCTATAACCCTTCCATTATATATTTTCAAAAGGTGTAGCATAAATTCAAAACAAATACCATTAATCATTATCAAGCACACATGTATTAAATACCAATCAAGAACCTATTCAATGTCATTAAATAAATTATAAAATTGAGTTATACTACCACGTTCTTCCTTATTTTTATATAAATCATAGGATCCGTCATATTATAGGCTTGAAGCATTCAAAGAGTAGCCTGTGATTAGTATTTATCAAGGTATAAGTTAGATATATTTCCATGTCCTTTCATATAATGTATTTTACCCTTATGAACACACAACCAAAAACTTAGGGGAGATGTACATATGTCTAGGGAACTCATTGTAATATTAGATATATAGGCAGATGGGTCTTTGAGGTCAACTTGACTCCATGGACTCACTACCCAATTTTTGGAAAGGTAACCTAAGATGAGTAATTAGGGTTACCTTCATACATCAATATAAAGGTGATATAAAACCCTAGTAGACATTGTAAGTCACTTTACAATATATTAAATATTTTATATAGGATAAAAGTGTTGAGACTCAGATCAAAACATTAAGGCAAATGTCCACAGGTTGGTGTAAGTGTCCGGGCCTCTAGAAATAGTATTTCTAGATTTTGAGATTGGATCCTGAGCATCAACCTACCTAATTTCACCTTTAAACAACTCATATTCACATAAAAATCTAAAAATAAGCTAATTATTATCCCTTGTGTTATAATTATCAAAATATCAATTGGCATTGTCCCTTTCATATTTAGTAAATTTTTATATTTAATATATTGTGTTGTCTAAATAATTTTAATTAGACTACTCTAGAATTGTTTTATTAATCCAATTTTTTAGTATATTATATCCATTTAACCTTAATACCTTATCTAAAAAAAAGTGTTAAACAACCATATCCCTTACAATACTTATTTTTTTAAATCATAATGGAATATATATTATATGCATTCATAAGTCAACATGCGAAATATACATATATTTTTATTCTCCCATATTTCTTGATGCTAACCATTAGACTTAGCTAGATTAAATCCACTATTTAAAACACTCTTGCATCCAACATCTTTCTAATATCTTCTTTGAATCATGCACACAGATCAAGGTTAATTATATATGGTCTTTTCTTCACTAGTCTTTTGTTTTGACCTAATATAATATACAATTTTCTCAAGGAAAGATGAATTCCATTCATCTCATTATATTTACTTGGGAAAATGTCTCTAAAATAGTTTATTAAATCAATGGCGCATTCAAACTCTCCATCAGTCTAATAATATTGAATGGTGGTTATATATGGTTTAGTTTTCATTCTAATTATACATTATTTATTGGTTCTATCTTGTCTTATAGTTTAATAAACATGTTTATTGATGGATTATTTTTTATTAGATAGTTTAATATATGGGTTGAATGAGTCTTGTACCCTTAAAAAATAAATCAAAAGATAAGCATGATATAAAAGCAAACAAAAAGGGGTAAATCCTAAAACCTGATAGGATAAACCACCTGTTGACCCAATTTTGCCTACAGGCAAAATCTCGGTCACCTTCTACACCTGCTTTTACAAAGCTAGTCAATTTCAGGTTGTAGTCCATCTTCAGGTTCATGCTCAGTTCAAGGAAAAGGTTCAAGTGTTTTGGTTCATGCATCTAAGCCCTAAAAAAATTTCAAAGTTTGATGCAATGGGCGGAAAAATTACCACCCACAACACCGGTGGGTAAAAAGAGACCGCCTACACACAAGCAATGGGTAGCAAAATTGCCACGTGAAGTAGCCGATGGAGAAAAGAAGGCCACAAATTTGGCCAACATCGGCAAAACTACTGTGGTCGGCAGCTAATTCAGCCGATGTCAGCAAAATTTTTGTGTTCGGTAGTAAATTGGCTGACGTCGGCAAAATTTCCACATGCAGTCCATGATAGTGGGTGGTAAAATTACCACCCACAACATCAGGTGGCAAAAAAGCCCTACAGAACACAGGAAAAGGCCCACCCAGCTGCCAGAGGAGTAGACCAACACACAAAACAAGGCAACAAGCATGGTCCTAGCAGACTTATGACATCATATATAGTGTTTTCTCTCTTCCCAATGAAGACTAAGGCTGCCACATGCAAGCAAAAGGCCAATGAGAGCTCCTCTTGGCTCTTCCCATATAAATATGTAGACTTGGCCATTTTTAAAAATCTGGATCTTCTCCAATTTTGTAAAGAGCACAACTCTCCAAATTTTCCACCTAAATCAATAAAAGATAGTTTTACCTCTTTCTTGGATGGATTATATAGAGTATGCCTTGAATGTTGTTCTGTGTCCAGTCATTGTCTCTTGATGCTCTCACAGGTCCAACACCAGCAAACCTGTGATCTACAAAGTGCCATCGTCTGTTGCTGCCAGGAGTAGAGTTCTATTTCGGAGGTATATAATAGGAGAGGTCACTTACAGTGTATATTTCTCAGCACCTTGGTGAGTCCCTATTTCTTGTGCCCTCCATAAGAACCTCCCTGTCATTTCTAGCAGCCTGGTCTTTCTGCCAAGTCTCAGTGTATGTATGTTTTGTTTAATCCTGAGAGTGGAGGTGAGAAGGTCATCTATTTTGGTGTATCACCTCTTTTAGAGTAGGTTGTTTGCTTTCTTGCACTTTCTTCCCTTTTCATCCCCCCCAGTATATCTATATTTTTGCACTACCTGCAACAAGCAAGATACATCAGAGGGAACTAGCCCATACCTAAAGACTCTCCTCTCCTGCTTCACCATCCCATAGGTGAGAGAGGGGTTTCCATGTTGCGGGGAGAGGGCAGGAACCTATTTTCTTATGAACTAGGTGCACTTTCCAGCATCAACAGTTTTGGCATGCTCGATGGGACCACAAGTTTTAATCAGTAAAGTTGTAGGGTTACTCGCCGATCTTGTTACAGCAAAGGAACCACCAATATAGCATCGTGTGCATCAACAGTTTTGGCACACCTGGTGGGACCACAAGTTTTAATCAGTAAAGTTGTAGGGTTACTCGCTGATCTAGTTACAACAAAGGAACCACCAATATAGCACCGTGCGCATCAACAGTTTTGGCATGCCCAGTGGGACCCCATTTTTATCAGTTTGATAATGAAGTAAATTTTTAGGATTGATGCTGGTCCTGTTACAACAAATCAAGTTTCTTCAGCATCTGGTGAATCTGAGTAAATCTGCTGGTTAAGCAGCCTGGTGCCACCAAAAATCATCCATTTCTTGTATGTATACTTCTTTTGTACAAAATCATGGGTCTTGTTTTCCTTCATATATTTTGGATCAGACTCAAAATATTTAGAGAATTCCCTCAAGTAGCTCTCCTAGTTGCCCTGCAACTATAAGGGGGTTAGGCTAAAATTTGAGAGATAGACAATGGAAATAGACAGGCTAGACGAGCAGTATAAATATTAGCAGGAGCTGATGTATGAAGAGGAGTGCTTGTTTAAGCAAGCGCAGACCGTATAATCCATAAAAGAAGAGGCACCAAAATGGAGAAATCCATCATTTCAAGGTAGCCAACCTTGCGTGCCCCCTCCTACCTTGAATAAAATTCCCTCTTTTGCACCAAATCCATTTTATCAAATTGCACTTGTTCACTCCAACTCATCAAATACAGCTGCTCCCAATCCCGTGTGCCTGGATTTCCAACACCAAATGGCATCAGAGCAACCTCCCATGGAGATTGATCTTTTCAACTCCTTAGATCAGGAATCTTTGATTGAGAATAATACCACTAGCCAGCACGTCCCTCCTCTAATGAACTAGCAGTGTTTTCCTTGCATTCCCCAACCTCCCCAAGTCCTTCAGCATAATATGCAGATTTTGAGTTGGAGGAAGGAAAGCCCAGGACCAGCTCAGAGCTTTGAAGAGGATCATGCTGGTGACCACCAAGAAAGACTCTTTCAGGAAAACCTAGCTAGACAAATTGAAGATTTAGAGGCTAGGATGAAGCTTCTCCTTGAAAGAGAGTTAAAATTTCTAGACCTTGTGGAAGAACCTCAGGTCTTTATGGAAAATGAAGTTGCTTCCTGTTCACAGGAGCATAATTCAAATTCAGAGATCCTAAATTGGGGGAAGACAGTGGAATCATGGGGCAGTAAAGAGGAAGAAGAAAAGCAAGGTTTTTCTTAGAACCTTGAAGAAGTTGAAGTTACCCCTGCCTATGATGATGCTGGCAGCCTCTAGGAAAAGCTTTTCCAAGAAGATCTGAGTAGGAGAATTGTAGAGTTGGAGTCCAGAGAGAGTTTCCTCAGCCAATGTGTGGTGGATGGTTCAGACCAAATAGCACATTCCATGCCTAAACACACCCCACCTACACATTTCTAAGAGAGTTATCAGGTTGTGCCTGATATTAATGAAGTGTTGATCAAATGGAGGGAGGAGAATCATTCGATTATAGCTTAAGGACTGCTTCCTCTTCCACATGCTTTCTCCACTTCACCCCTGCTCAAGGAAGAACCTATTTTGCAAGACGTAGGAGAGGAACAAAAGATCCAATCTGCAGTCCTTCAAGAGGTTGTCATGAGCGATAATGAAGAAGAAATCATCATTGATGCCCCTTGTGAAGACCTTGTCAGCAGTGGAGAAGATTCAGGCTTTGCATATATGCAGATGTTCCAGCAATTCAAGGAGGAACAAATGCATAATAGGCTCTCTTCCCCTCAGTTTGATGAACTTCCTTACTATATTGATGAGGATGACTACATTGAAGAGCCTGAGTTAGAGGAGGATCAGGAGAATATTTTTGAAAATCTAGAGAACCTGATCAGCAAAGAGGAAAAGGAGAGGTCTATTTTCCAGGAGGAATGCCTTGAAGAACTAAGCTTTAAATATGAAAGTGAAGTCTTTTGGGATGAGAAATCATTTTGTGAGTCCCTTTTAGACATCACCACATTTGCCCTTCTTCAAGAAGGCCAAGAGGAAGCAGAGGACGAGTCTGACAAAGTTTTCAGCGAGGCAGAGGGAAACAAATCAGACCATGATACATTGTAGAAGGGATGTGCAGATCAAAACGCTTACGATAATGAGCCGGCAGCAATTGATTTTTTGGTGAGGAGCACCAATATCAAAGACCAGCATTTAATAGGCCTCCAAGGACAATCAGAATATGTAAATATTGGAGGCATGTTTGATTTTGATCCCCTTAGTTTCTAGCCAACTCAGGTGACAAGTAGGAAGAGTAAGTCACCAAATCTCATTTTATTTCAACTACTTGCTTGCCACCATAAGTCTTCTCACCAAGAAGGGGACTTGAGAAAATTCCCTTTTGATCTAGGAGGGATGCGAACATTCTTGGTTAGATGTATATAATAGTTTGCTTTCAGTTGTTTTCCCTATTTTCCCATAAGTGTAGTTTGCACAGTTAGTTGTTTTTAGGCTTGTGTGTTTCCCTTCATTTGTGGGGGTAAATTCTATGTATTTAATTTTGGGATCTTCAAAGCTATTGTGAACTCTCTTTAAAGTTACCATCTGACTCTGCACCCAATGAATATTTAGAGGCAATTGGGTTCTAAGCATAGTAGGCATGCTTACCCTGTGAGTCACCAATTTGTTGACCCAATTTTGCCCACAGGAAAAATCTTGATCACCTTCTACACCTACTTTTCCAAAGCTAGTCAATTTTGGGTTGCAGTCCATCTTTAGGTTCATGCTCAGTTTAAGGAAAAGGTTCAAGTGTTTCGGTTCATGCATCTAAGCCCCACAAAAAGTTCAAAGTTTGATGCAATGGGTAGCAAAATTACTGCCCACAACACTGGTGGGTAAAAAGAGACTGCCTACACACAAGCAATGGGTGGCAAAATTGCCGCGTGAAGCAGTCGGTGGAGAAAAGAAGGCTACAAATTCAGCCGATGTTGGCAAAACTGCTGTGGTCGGCAGCTAATTCAGCTGATGTTAGCAAAACTGCTGTGGTCAGCAGTAAATCAGCCAATGTCGGCAAAAGTTCTACATGCAGTCCATGATAGTGGGCGGTAAAATTACCACCCACAACATCAGGTAGCAAAAAAGCCCTACAAAACATAGGAAAAGGCCCACCCAGCCACTAGAGGAGTAGACCAGCATGCAAAACGAGGCAACAAGCATGGTCCCAATAGACTTATGACATCATCTACAGTGTTTTCTCTCTTCCCAATGAAGACTAAGGCTGCCACTTATAGGCAAAAGGCCAATGAGAGCTCCTCTTGGCTCTTCCCATATAAATATGCAGACTTGGCCATTTTTAAAAATCTAGATCTTCTCCAATTTTGTAAAGAGCACAACTCTCCAAATTTTCCACCTGAATCAATAAAAGACAGTTTTACCTCTTTCTTGGATGGATTGTGCAGAGTATGCCTTGAATGTTGGTCTGTGTCCAGTCATTGTCTCTTGATGCTCTCACAAGTCCAACACCAGTAAACCTATGATCTACAAAGCGCCATCGTCTGCTGCTGCTGGGAGTAGAGTTCTATTTTGGAGGTATAGAATAGGAGAGGTCACTTACAGTGTGTATTTCTTAGCACCTTGGTGAGTCCCTATTTCTTGTGCCCTCCATAAGAACCTCCCTGTCATTTCCAGTAGCCTGGTCTTTCTGCCAAGTCTTAGTGTATGTATGTTTTGTTTGATCCTGAGAGTGGAGGTGAGAAGGTCATCTATTTTGGTGTATCACCTCTTTTAGATTAGGTTGTTTGCTTTCTTACACTTTCTTCCATTTTCATCTCCCCTAGTATATCTATATATCTATATTTTTGTACTGCCTGAAACAAGCAAGATACATCAGAGGGAACTAGCCCATACCTAGAGAGTCTCCTCTCCTGCTTCGCCGTCCCACAGGTGAGAGAGGGGTTTCCATGTTGCGGGGAGAGGGCAGGAACCTATTTTCCTGCCAATTGGGTGCACTTTCCAGCGTCAACACCACCTTCAGCCTAAAAGATGTTATGTTTTAGCCAAAAACCCATGCCAACCAAAAGAGAAACAAATGAGACCAACTAATTAGACTTGGAATAATAGACTAATTTCTTGGTCTCAGTGTTGTCTACTTTGTTGATCTTTCCTCTGGTCATGTACCCAACTATATGTTCTTTCTCCTCGACCTGCCTCTTGTGATTGAAACCCATGAACTTGGATTCCTCCCTCCCTTACTCTGACTCATTTTTTTCCTCCACTCCATCTCTATGAGTGGTTTTATTTCCCTAGGGAATGGACTCATCCATGCCTGCATGTTTCTTATCAAAACTCATATTAGAAGTTCCTTGAACTAGTAACCCTTTAATATTTTTGAGTTCATCCATAATTTTGTTGCATAACTTTTTTGAATAGACACCTTCTTATGTAACTTATCAAGGGACTGATCAAAGACATCCTCAATCTTAGGATTTATAAAAACCTGCCCCATATTATAAATTGGTGTCACAAATTCAAGAACCCCCATGTAAACTAAACTCCATTCATCTCACTAATTCATAAATTTATTGATGGCTTATGAATTCCATTCATCTCACTATATTTCCTCAAATAATGGTTAAATTATTTATTTAAATAAATGATGCACATAAACTCCACATCAGTCTAGTAATATTGAATGGTGGTTATATATGGTTATATCTTCACGCTAATTTTTACTTCTTTTTGTATTAAAATATTATCTATAGTACTTATCATTAATACCCTACAAAATTTCTAAGTTTAATTCTATAGTAGATGCCTATATATTTAGATGACCTATATCTTCTTCATATCCTTATTTATCTCAATATTATAAAGGTGATTTAATTTATCCACCTTCTCCATTTTTTCATTTCCAACTCTAACACATAAAATTTATTCAATCCTAAGGAAGACTTTATTAAATATTTAAAATACTAATCATATAAATAATCCTCCTCATTATTCATCTCACAAAATCTATCTTTCATTCACATATCATTATGAAAAATAAATGTTTCCATCTCTCTTAAAAGTTATTTTAGCTCACATATAGTCATCCATAACTTGAACATCCACATGAAATAATCCTTGATAGCTTATAATTATATTGTTTTTATTTGAGTCTCACTAATTAAGTACTCTACACATGTCCATGTCTTTAAAGTGTTGTATGGTACATCAAGAGATAACTATATGGGAAGAAAAAAATTACTTATGTTATAAATATCATCACATTACTTCTATAAATCATCAAGATATATATCTCATTTAAACTATGTAACCTTCTCTTTATATTGCATCTCTAAAACCTTATGTAAAGAAGTTATTTTTCTTTGGTCGAATAAAAGAGGTGTGGCTTTAGATATTCCTTCCATCATGTGTCTATGCTTTTTGATGTGAACAAGGGATCACAAATTATCCCTCCTTTAAGACAAAAACTTCCAAGTAATAAAAATGATTTTTTTTTAATGTATTTAACCATCATAATTTATAAAAAAAATTAAACCTTCATATACTTATCCAAAATAGTCTCTTTATTACTTTTGAAACATGGAAAACCTAATTGATAGTAAATTGTTCCACCCCTCTATTCACTACACATTAAAAATATACTCTAAAATAAAATGGTTAGGTTATTATGACTCATACATGTATAAACATAATATTTTCGAACTTTTATTGATTACTGACACTTTGTATCTTGTAGCACCCTATCAAGTCTCAATATCTCTAAGTGCATGCCCTAAGGGGTGCACTGAGAAAGAGGTGGCTAGACCATTGGTGCTTCGTAATATTTTTTTACCTTTTTCTACTTGCCATCTACACACTTGTATCCTAAAACCATTTACCCTAAGCTTAGTATTCTCAGTCCTACCTCTTCTAGTCTTTACCTCTTTCCATCCCTCCTTTTCTTAACTTAACACCCTTTTGGCCAATCAGTTTTACTAGGTTGACCCAATACAGTTTAGGGGCATTTTTCACTTTATTAGCTTGTTAGCATTTTGATTGACATAGATCAGACCTAATGATTTGTCCTTAAAAACACATTGGGTCAATTAGGTTAATCTTATATAGTTGATGTTTCTTAGAGGATTTAGAGTAAGATCCACCTATATATATAAGTTCATTTCTCACCATTTTATAAGAGAATAATTATTAGCAAATAAGTGCAATCAAACATCTACTTATTGACTCTACTTGAGGAATTAATCTTAGGGTTCCATACTTTCTTTGGAGATACGGATCTTATCTTGTGGAGAAGTCTTTTAGATGCTTAGATAGGTTGTGTAGCCTATATTTGATTTATCTTGGTTATCCTTACATACCATAATAATATCTTGTGAATCACCTTGTCTATGAAGAGATTGAGGCTCGACAGGTTCATCTTCAAAGGTAAATATTCCTAACTTTATTTCTCCTTTTTAAGAGTAGATAGATAATGAATTTGTATTCTTCTCCCATGTATTAGTTTTATGTATACATTGATGTGATTATATGTCTTCTAATACATATTTAGCTTAGTTGTATTTATTTCTATCCCCTAATTTGTGCCACAAGATTTGGTGTGCACTACATTAGTTTTAATTTCTTGTTATTAGAATAAGTGAAATGTTTTAAACCTTAAGACTCCATTAGGGTTAATATGTGATTGTGTTAGACTATAGGCTTTATAACCCTTCCTATCATGATTTTTTTTTATATGTGATTCCCTAATCAGGTCTAATAGATACCCATATTGGTCATGCTCCTACTTAACAAGTGTATCCCCAATCGTAAGTGTAAGTGTGCTCTATCTTCTTCTATTTAGGATTGATTTATATACATGATGCATTTATTATTGCATACAATCTAGTGAATTTGATGTGAAACTAACCCTTACAAGATTTATTTCATTCTTTTGATCATATATTTTGACATACTGGATCAATTATGTTGACACAACTATTTATCTCCATGCATAGATTTATAGGAATAGGTAATTAGATTGACCCAATCTAACTAGTATAGGTTTCTAACCTTTTAAACACTTAGTTCAGGCTACTAGGTTGAAATAGTCAACCCCTTATAGTTTTAACACTTTTTAGTAGGTTGTTACACAACTTGATCAATCATGTCGACCTAATTTATACGTTTCTCAAGCATACTTCAAGGTTATTCATCAGTAATATTTCTTCATTACATATCTAATCCACCAAGCTTCCTTTCTACCTCTCTATTTCTCTCTTTTCTATCTTTCCTTTCATAATTTGTAGTCTTCAAAACTACCCTTACACAGTCAAATAGATTGATACTACCAAACTAGTTCTATGTTCTATGTGTTGTCTAAAATAATTAGATCAACACTGCCAACCAAGTTCATTTTTAGAACTTACTTCTATAGTATAGGTTTGAGCCTATCAACCAAGTTAATTTTTAGAACTTACTTCTATAATATAGGTTTGAGCTTGTCAACCTTATTCAATATTTTGTGCATATAGTGTCAACACTATACCTTGTTTCAAACTAGAATTAACCTCATATCTATTAGTAATTAATTCACACTTTCTTTTTTATTTCTTGCATGATTTGAATATCTCACATAGTTCAAATAGGGTATTTTTAATTAATTAGTTAGTTTCACTATTTATATTTTATACACACATGGCCAACTCATAAAAACATAAACAAGAACTTTAACATTTTTTCTAACCTAGGCCAACCTAATTGGATTTCATCACCAAACGAGAAGCTGACTCGATGCTCTGGTCAAGTATAAAGCGTTATTAATTGTATATTTTGGCTAAGCACATGATACCCTTATCATTGTAGTATGTGAAGTGAGGGAGTAGGCCCTAATACCAATCTTGTATCATTACCACTATATTCCCTTTCATCCCAAACTAATTGAAACCATATTTAGATTTCTATCTAGTACCTTGTTTATAGCCAACTTATAATTACATTAAAAATCATATCTTAATAATCTAATAAACATTTAGGTTGACCAATGAGTTAGATCTCTAATTTTCAAGTTGATTGTTTAATATTTTCTCAATTGTGTGTGAAAAAACTTACATTATCTAGCATTAGTTAAAGGTTTTATATTGTATTCCTCAATTGGATTGGCCAACGTTAATCCAATTAATTATTTGTTTCCTTTCAACACTTACTTCTTTACATTAATTTCAAATTTATATTATTCAAAACTTGCTATCAAATTTCTCATCTTATTTTTTTTCATTCTCTTTGTCATCATGAATCCAACACATTTTACGGTTTTCAAAATGGATGAGTAGAAATAAAGATATAGGAAAAAAAAAGGAATCTATCTATTTTTAGCCTCTATTCATTGTACAAGATCAACCCAGTTGACCCTATACTCTTTGCAGACCTTTTTCAACCTCTATCCACTATAAAATATTGACCTAATCAACCCTATAATATTTACAAACATTTTTATTCTCTATTTACTAGACAAGATTGACCTAGTTGACCCTGTACTATTTTTAGACCCTTTTTAACCCCTTATTTTTTGTACAGGATCAACCTAGTTGACCTTGTACTATTTTCTATAACTTTTTGCTCCCATTTTGTGGTTATATATTCTTGTTTCATCATTATTATTTATTTTCAACCTTCCCTTAGTCTATAACATTACATAATCATGGATTTGAATAATAACTTCACTTATTTCATTACTTCAGATGAAACTATCCAATTTCTTCCTTCCCCTTCTCCTAAACCAAAGGCACTCACTACACAATGTAATATATTTGAGTTCATTCATTCTAATCTTCCTCATAATACCAATTTTGGTAATCCTCCACCTACAAAGAATTTTTATCCTAACAACACTAATAATCATCTTCTTATCAACACTAATACCCCTCCTACAAACACCAACCCACCTATTGATACAACTCAACTTATTACACAAGTCATACAACAAATGAACATCATGAAAATAAATAACACCTCTAAAATGATGAACATGCAACAAAATTTATTAAACATGACTATCCAACCACCTCAAGTCATCATGTCTCAACTAAATCAAAATTTTGTCCCTCCTCCTCTTAGAGATGCCAATGGGAATATCATCCTTCAACCTACAATAAATAACAAAATGCTTCAACATCTTCAAAATGAACCTTTATCCCCATTCATTTCATCTATAGGTATTGGAAACATCTCTCCAACTATCACATATAATGGGACTAAAGACCCTACTTTTTTTCCTTAAGTCTTTTGGTAATCTCTATAAGGAATGGGTCCAGAATAACACCTTTGCTACCACCAAGCTCTTAGACAAAAAGTTTATGGGTGATGCACTTGAATGGTAAAACTAACTTCCTATACATTCCATCTCATAACTCGAGGATTTAATGAATGTTATAGTGAAGTAATTCCAACATGATGGCCTTCTTAAAAATTACCTTAGCCATTTCATCAATGCCATGAAACTTCCTAATGAATCTTCTCATACTTTCATCAAATGATGGAATTATCTCACTCATAAAGTAGACCATAAGATGAATGATGATAGTCTTTTAAAACTATTTGTCACTACTCTTAAACCTCCCCTTCAATTCAAAATTAGAGTCTTTTCACCTAAAACTTTGGAGGAACACTATGACTCAAGTTAAACCATCTCAAATAAGTAATAAAGAATCTTTATAATATTCTTCTCATATCATTTATTGATCTAAGCCTCCCCAATCTCAAAATGGAGCATCCAAGTCAACCAATTTTAACCCAACCCACCCTCCCTTGAGTCTAGAATAACTTAATAATACATTTCCACCCACTAAATCCATGAGCTTTGATCCTTCCAAACCTCCTCCAAAATGGTATAATCTTGATAAACATTGTTGGTGGCATGCTATTATAGGTCATTATCATGATTCTTGTCTTGATCTTCACCATTTTATTCTTCCTTCCTTGGTTGGTCCACATTTCAATATTGATACTCTAACAAAACAATGTTATCAAGACTATCTTCAAGTTTCTCAAATTCAATCTCAAGAAACACAATCACATCAAAATAAAATACCTAATGAAAAAACTTCATCTACTATTTTTTTTCAAACCATAGTTGATCCTTATTCCTACACCAATAAGGAAAGGATAGCTAACATGAACAACTTTAAACATATTGTTACATTTATTGAACCTCAACCTCTTAGGTCACATAAACCAAAGGAGTAATTAGTTCAAATTATTTTTCCAAATAATATCATACATGGTCCTCCTTTACCTCTTTTACCTCTCCTACACATCATATGTCACATTCAACCTCATTAAAATCTAAAAAACCAACACATTTGCCTATCTCCAAATGCACCTACCAACCCAATGCAAACCATTTTAATGGTTCTATGTTACCTCACCCCAACTCACATGTTGGGGCATCTTATGATGCCCATAAACATGTCCCTAAAAACTTTGGGGCATATTTTGATGTCCATACCTACATCCAATTACCCTTTGGGGCATCTTGTGATGCCCACTCTTATTCTACAATGCATGATAACAAACACATATAGCTTCAAGAAACCTTTTAAGACTTATAGACTTGTATTTCACATGCTCATATGTGATATAGATGTTATAATAGATCTTACTTGTTCATTTTATCTCATGTTTCTTTGTTTTTGTGCATCTTTCTTTCTTTTACTTTTGATTTATAAGCATCAATGTTTCTTTTAAATTCTTTGGTTTTCTTACACATTAAACTTGGCATTTATTTTCATTTTGGCCCTTATATATCTCTTTTATTTTTTAATTTTTATGTCATTATTTGCCTTAGTATCTTTATGATCATTTTGACCCTTTATTTAGCATTTACCTCTTGATGTACCATAGTCTTCTTTATCTTTTGTCATTTCTCTTTTCGCACCCCTTGGGTTTTTCTTTTGTGAGTTGCTTTATAAGATCATAGATATGACTTGACATCCCTCATAAAACTACCATCTCTTTGCTTCATATTTTCCTTATTTTATGAATTTTTAGTGTAAGACTATGGATAAGACCTTAACCTCCTTATAAAACTACCACCTTTTCATCTTGTACATCCTTTTTCTCAAACTTTAGATTTTTCTTCTTTTTATAGATGGAATTTGCACAATAATCTATGTTAGCATGTTTCCTCCATTTCCCTCATTCTTATGATTAAGAATCACATTTTACTATCATTGTATCCCTTTTTTCTCTTTGTCACATTTTTTAAAATTTAAAGCAATTCAAAATTTTCCATGTGTCACTCCTCTTGATTTCCGCTTCCTTTCACTTTGTATTGGATAAAACAAGGTCAAAGTTAAGATAACACTTTTTTAACCTATATTTATGAGACTCTTAGACCCCATGCTCTTTGAAGTTTCTCTCTTTTAGAAACCTTGTCCCAAGTATTCAAATGAAATTCATATTTAACACCCATGTTTGGTCTTCCAAATCCATATGGAGGAATCTTCAAAATCCATCAATAAAGTTAAAATCCAAATCATTGAAATAAAAGGCAATGATATCTAAAAGGAAACATACAAATCTCAAAAGTCAAATTCACACCAAAATACATGAGTATAATCACATCTCATATCTCCAATTGAATCTCAAACTCCATAGTTGGAATCACATAGAGTTGAGGCCTTTTAGGGTGTAGTAAGCCAGTAGATTGAATAGGGGAATCCAAAAAAAAACTCTATGGTGATACCTAATTTCTCACACAAGTACCCAATCTTTGCAGTAGACTGACAAATATATAAGGTGTCCTAAATAATAAGGAACACATCATGGGGAGGTAGGTCCATTTTAATTTTCACGCATCTATCCTTCATGGGATGATCTATATACTCCATTTGTTGATATAAGACTTGTGTAGCTAATATAAGTTCTTCAGAGTCTTTAAGGTCAAAATTCCTCTTTTTTTGACAAACCCAATTTGAGTGTTTTGACTTCAATAAAGAGATCCTCTACCTTAGTTTTTCCTTCATTCTCCCCTCCACCCATTGCATTTCCCCCATTGATAGGCAAATTATGATTCCAATTCTATCTTCCCTCTTCTAATTATTCCTTCTTCATCTCTTTAAAACATGCTAACATTACTTTATTTTAGTTTTCTCTATCCTTAGAGAAAAAAACTTATTTGAGTAACTATGGATCACTCTTTTCTTTCATTTTTCATTATTATACTACCCTTCTATTGTGGAAAACTGATTCCACACCCTTTTACCATTATTACATATATGCCTTCTTCATGTTTGTCTTCCATCTTTAATTACATTTCATTTTCTTCTATCATGTTTTCCTTTATGCCTATCTTACATGAGATTACTTTTCACTTTCTTCCATACATTTTTTAGAGTTTTCTTGGATTGGAATTCATTTTTTCCATTTATGCTTTACATTATTTCTAATATTATTTGTCATTTATTCAACATCATTTGTCATTTATTTATTGTCATTTATCATTAATTTGCCATCATTTATCATTCATTTACCAGTCATTTTCCATTCTTTTGTCATTTTTTTGCCTTAAATATTCTAAAAAAATTTCTTTACCAATCCTAAAGTTCCAATTATCTTCTTTATCATTCCTAACTATTACATGCCTATTTTCCAAAAGAATTGATTTGTGGCTATTTTCTACACTAACATCTATAGGTTCATCTAGTGTTCTCTACATTGGATACCTTCATATTTATTATAGTCTACTTCTTTATCTAAGGCACTAAAGTATGTTAAAGGTATGTGTTTTTCAATTATATCGTTTCATTTATCTTATTTTCTACTTATTGCACTTTACTTAGAATAAGTGTTGTGTGTTATCTTGTTCTATTTAATGAAGCACCATCTCATGTTTCACTTACATGATATGTAATGAGATTCAAGTGGGGCATATGTATACATATAATATTTTCAAAATTTTATTGATTACTGACACTTTGTATCTTGTAGGAACCTATCGAATCACAATATCTCTGATTGCATACCCTAAGGGGTGCACCAGAAAAGGGCTAGGCAGACCATTGGTGCTTCATAATATTGTTGTCCCTTTCATCACTTGTCATCTACACACTTGTCTCCTAAAACCATTTAACCTAATATTATATTACTTAGTCCTACCTCTTCTAGTATTTTCCTCTTTCTATCCCTCCTTTTATTTTCTTAAAACCCTTTTCGATAATTGGTTGTACTAATTTGATTGGGTCAACCTAGTATAGTTTAGGGGTGTTTTTCACTTTCTTAGCTTATTAGCATTTTGGTTTACCTAGATCAAACCCAATTATTTGTCCCCAAAAACACACTAGGTCAACTGGTAAACCCTATATAACCAATGTTTATAGAAGGATTTAGGATAAGATCTACCTATATATATACAATTTCATTACCCACCATTTTATAAGATAATAATTACTAGTAAAGAAGTGCAATTAACATCTACTTATTGACCATTCTACTTGAGGAATAAAGATTAGGGTTCCATATTTTCTTTGGAGATACAAATCTTGTCTTGTGGAGAAGTCTTTTGGATGCTTAGATAGGCTGTGTATCCTAGAGCTGATTTATATTGGTTATCCTTAAATACCACAACAATCTTTTGTGAATCACTTTAGCCAAGGGATAGATTGAGGATTGATGGGTTCATCTTCAAAGGTAAGTATTCCTAACTTGATTTCTCCTTTGTAAGATTACATAGATAATGCATTTGTATTCTTATCCCATGTACTAGGATTTTGTATACATTGACATGAGTATATGTCTTATAATACCTGTTTAATTTAGTTATTTTATTTATTTCTAACCCCCACTTTGTGTCATGAGATTTGGTGTGCACTAGATTAGTTTTACTTTCTTATTATTAGAATAAGTGAAATTATTTAAACCTTAAGACTCCATTAGAGTTGTGTGATTGTGTTAGACTATAGGATTTATAACCCTTCCTATCATGATGTGTTGTGACAAGTGATCCCCTAATTGATTCTAGTGGATCCCCATATTAGTCATGCTTTTGCTTAATAAGTGTATCCCCAATCATAAGTGAAGGTATGATCTATCTTATTCGAGCTAAGATTGATTTATAGACATGAATTCATTTATGATTTCATACAATAAACACTTATAACCAATAACTTCATACACCTTTGAACCCATCTCTTGCACACATTATCAATTGTGTATAATGCCAAAAATCTAATCTCCCAGCACAATATACCATCTTCTTATGGGTTTAATTACTCATTCCCATGTGAACTTATATGTTTTTTTCATTTATTTGTATGTATACATACTCTAAACATATGTATCACTATTATCATCATTAATAGGAATAATAATTTTTTCCCATTATCTACACTCGTATAAAATATGGATACTTTTTAACATTTGCTATCTTTATTACCTCAAATCCCAATGTGAACGTTTTCCATAGTATATCAATATTTGTTCCTTTCAAGAAGTATTTATATCCATAAAAAACATATTTTACAAAGTATGCAACCTCACACTTCTCATTTTCCTCCACACAATTGTTTTTAATGTGTTTACTTTTTCACCTATATCTAACAAGATATTTCTTAGAACCCACTCAATGATATTTGCATTAATATTCATTTCTTACTCAAAATCAATGTTATTTTAAATTTGAAAATATTTTGTTTGTTATTATAGTCACCCATTTACCACCCCTATATGTTTCATAATATAGGTCTTTAGCAAAGGTAAAAAAAACTTCACTATTCAATAAGGAAACATTATCAAAAACATCTTTCATCTCCTTAACATTGGGAACTTTCCTTTGATTATACATGATTTTGGTCTCCAATTCTTGTGTATATTTTACCTCATCTATGATACTATTATTAATTTCCTTTACTTGGAACAAGATAAAATTATAAGTGGTACATCTAGGTATTTTATAATCATTACCTCTTTTATACACTCTAAAGTCTCTATTTTAGAGATGATCAATCATCTTGACTGAATCTTGGTCATACTCTTTTTATTTATATTTAAATTATGGACTTATATTCCTTTTTAATTACTATTTAAAGGCCCCTCTCTCATATTTTTATGTAATATGGATCATTCCTACACCTTTTCATGCTTTTATCTATTTTTAATATCTGTTACAAAAGGTATGGGAACTCATCCATCCTATGTCCCTCTCCAAAATCCACATAAGTTAGGAAATTTCATAATTTTATTTGTTAAATATTTATTAATATAAACTTAAAACATGATCCTTGTATATTACTTCCCCTTCATTTGATTACATTATGCCTATATGACCTTATATTGTTATATCTCCCTTTAATATCCAATGTATGAGTTGTTATCAATACATTATTTATTTATATAGATAATAAAATTTGGTATTAATTATGTTACAATGGAAATCTTAAAACACATTTATAATTCATGATTTGAGCACCCAAATAAGGTCTTCATTTTTTATCTTATCTCACTTGCATGTTATCGTATGAGTCAACCCTTTCATACTATTTTTATACACCTATATGAAACTCATTGTTTGTTTCAATTTTAAAAAACATTTGACACATACATCTCTAGACTCTCAAATTAGTTCACCTGTACATGGGTTAGTTCTAATAATTTTAGTCATTATCACCAAATGATAATGACTCACACTGATCAAAATCAACCCTCTCCTAGCAATGAATAGTTTATAAAATAAAACTCATCCTTAAGGTCATCCCATCATCCTAGTGAGTTGATGGTGTGAGTAATTATTCAAATGGATCCATATATAATGTCACACCTAGTTTTGCTAAAAACTATTTAAGCATTAATAGTGAATTATGAGACTAATAATGTAATTATGATTTTATATCTAATTTAGATATATGCATGTTATATGATTAATGGTTGTATTATTTGTTTTGTGATTGGTATTATGTTTAGATAGTTGTTGTATATGTCATATTATGATTTATGATCATGATGATTCATTTCATTTCCAAATTATTTGAATTCATTAGTTTATTTATGCCCATATAGTGATGATTATTATGATTTCAAAATAACTTCCCATTCATTTTGTTGATCTATATTCAATATTATCCCACCCTTATAGGTAGTATAGAGGGAAAGTATCATTAGAGAAGAGGGATGCATATACCAATATTTGGGGTTGAGAGAACTCTAATTAACCCATGCACACACCACATATAACTACTTAACTAAAATAAATATTATTTTAATTAGTTGTTTAAAAACATATGAGTCTTGTTTGCATTGATGAATTTAGTACTTGTCATGATTTTATAAGCACAATAATTCCTTGCATTGATTGATTGTGTTCTTAAATCTCCATGGGAATTTAACTACACTTTAATAATCTTTATTTCATTCTGGTTATTAGAGGTTTGAGTGTTATTTTTCTTATTTAGTTACTTGATTTATATTATTTTTATGGGTCAACTTATGTATTTTGGTAGCATGACATATGAGACAAAAGAGGTAAAATATCCAAAAGCAAATTAATTGAAATAAACTTAAAAACTTTCGGTATTATTTTGATTTTTATAACCATTGGCATATTATGAATTTGAAAGGTAATAAAGTTAGGATTTGTTTTTGGAATATTGATACTAAACATTTTGATGTTATTATCATGTTCATATGATACGAATTAAAAAGGTAAATAATTTAGGGTTTTTGTTTTATTTTTTATTACAAAGATTGAGGGAGTTAACCTCACCATTTTGAAAGGATGAGTCTATATTAAATTTAAATTCATGGATATAGAGCTCTTGACTACAACTTTAACATAAAATGAAGGAGTTATGCATTAATTAAATGAAATTTCATGATGGGTAGCCCCAAGGGTTGTAGGAGAATGATTGGGCCATGAAAATAATACATGGGTGAAAGAAAAATAATAAGAGGGAAGATGGGGAAGTAAATATGTGATCATGATAGAGAAGTATAATTACATAGATCTTGGTTAAGGAAGAAAAATAGGGTTACTAATACAAACATTTAGATGGAGAAAATATATAACTAGGTCGTTATTTATTGAGTTATAGTTATTTATTGGTTATAGTCATGATTAAAAAGAAGATATGTTTTTTGTTGTGGGTTTTATCCTTCTTGTTTGAATGTGTTTAATGATATTATTTGGAAAAAAAAACACTAAAATCCTAGGTTTCAAGCCTATAGACATGGGGATGGAACTTGGTTCTATCATCATGCCTATATAACTATGGTCAAGATATTATTTGGAATACATGGAAAAAATACAATTTTAAACCTTATCAATAATAGTTTTGTCATTTTCATTAACAATGACACATTTGAAATAATTAAATATTGCATGTTTGATATCACTCTTACAACTTGGTAATAAGGGGCAAGTCTTATTATTTGGTTACAAAGACTTATATCCATTGTTACTTAGTATACATGTGTTTCACCATAGTTTTTTAAATTAATTATTTTTGGGCAAAAACATATATAAGTTAGACATAGAGTATTCATGTTATAAAAAATGAAAAAAAACTAGTTGAGATCATTATTTTGTAAATTGTGTTAGTCTTTATTATGGACTGCCTTGAAAACCCTAAATGAATATTAACATTGGTTTTTGCTTTACACCAATACAAATCTAGGAAGGTTTATTTTATTTTACATAAGTATCAACAATTACAAGATATGTAGATAGTTTTTTGTCATAAAACATGGATATCGATATTTGGTTTAACTTTTAAAGGAATTATGGAATGTAAAACCCTAGGTTGTTAAAGGGATGGAACATCAAATCAAGGGAGGCATGTAATAAATATAGACAATGATTTGTACAAAAATTGAATAGTTGATTATTCTAAAAATAAAAATGAATCAAAGAAATATGTAATTAGCTAGAAACCAATTGAGATGAATGAATTAGAGGTTTAAAACTAGTGTAGAAGATGATTAGAGTGTCATTAACAAGAAATAGCTCTCAGAACTCCTCTTGGATAGTAGAATAGGTTCTTGGATAGTATCAAACTATGCTAGTGTCATATATGTTTTGCTAGTGTCCTCTATTGTAAACTATGTCAATTTATGGGAATAACCTTGCCTAAGTCTAAGACACATGTGCATGTGTGAATGAACCTACTCTAATATATGTGACATGTCTTTGACTAATTGAGGAGCAAACCCTAGACCTCCATGTTTTTAGGGTATTTTAGTAGCACAAATAGAAAATATGTGATGTTATTTGGGTAGGATGGACATCCTCAACACCCCACTATGTTGAGAGTTACCTTCATAATAATACCTCAAGAGGGGATCAATACCAATGTAGTTATCCAAATCTAAGTGTCGGTGAAAGTGTAAGTGAATGATAGTATGAGTGTTAGTTTGAGTGGTTTTATGAGGATTGATACTTTAAATCTTAGTAAACTAACATTAATAATAATTTATATGGAATTATTTAATATTAGGGTAGAATAGGTATCAATAACATTAATTTCTATTACATTTTTCTGAGCTTGTTTGTGTGTATTTGAATTTGATTTACATTTATTGGGTTAAGGGATAAAAATGGTTTATATATTGATCTATTATTTATCTAGATGTGATTTGAGCCTATTTGAACCCTAATTTGCATTAATAAATGTAAATATATTTTTTAGGGTTGAAAATAGGTAAGGGACACTCGTGTAGTCCCTTGGTCACTAGTGCAGTACACTAGTGTCCAAAGGGGTGTGTTAGTGTCCAGGTGATGTAACTTGGGAACTAGGATCTTAAATCCCTAAGGTATATGACTACTTTAGGAATTCCTAGGGATGGGTTAGACCCACCCAAAAGATGGATAAGGATCAAAAGAGGACCTAAAATAGGTCTAGGTCTAAGTTAGGGATAGGGTGGTATTATTTAACACTCACTGCATTCAAGTGACATTTTATATGACTAAATTTCCCCCTTTATTATATAAATTCAAAAAATTTAAATGTATAGGATAAAGTAAAAATAACCGTACTTAGACTTACATATGAGGTGAATCCTATAAGTTTGAGTCTGAGTTTGTAAACGTGTTCTATTTTGTATCTTGTAAATGAAACATGGATGAAATATTCTGTACTTAAGGAATATAAAATCAAATACAATACTAATTAAATATATAAGAGAGAGGAAAGGAAATAATATAACTTATTGGGTACAAAAACCAATGTAAAAACTTAGTGACATATTATGATTAAATAGGTGAATAGTTTGGACTGAGTTAATGACTTACTTAATCCCCATGTGTGGGTGGCTTGATAATCAATACAATTTTGAGTCCATCATTTCCAACCCATTTTTAGTGGATCGTGAACTCTTAATACATTGGGTTGTACTTATGGCTTGGCAAACCCTCCTATGTAGGTGCTCAAGAACTCAAATAGGCTATGAATCCATCATTGCCTACCCATGTGTAGTAGATGCATATGTAACTAAAACTTAATAATGTAACTGAAGTTGTGTGATTTAAATAAAAATATTTAGGATTTCTCTAGGTTAACTTATAAAATCTAAAATGAAAAATAATTCAAGGGCCTCTTGAGCACTAAGTAATGTAGCTTAGGCACTACATTGAAATTTCAATTATTACATATGGAATAAGGCATTGATATGGTGTAAAACCTGGTGTAAATGGTTTATAGAGTATACAAAATGGATAATGACATGTATTTTTCATTCCATATGAGATGATTTGGTGAAAAATAGATCATGGGTAAATAATGTGCCATGCACATGCCCCTAATTTTGATATCTGTGTATATGAATTTTAGATTTATTTGTAACAATATATGTCTTTGTATATCTAAATATAAAATTTGAGTGATCATGATACACATGAGTCCTCCAATCTAAGAAAATTGGTATGATTATATGAAAAACTAAGAATAAACTGATAATCTATGACTGGTACTAAGTAAACCTAAACTATAACTATTATACCTTTTTAACCAATCTATATTTTCCTATTTATGGGGATATTAGACAATAGCATGGTCCCTTTTATAATAGTGAATTTGGATACTGTCCTCTATGTCATGCTATTATCCTATGTAAATTTAAGCTGATATATGTCTGAGTATTTTTATCTATGTTTTCCTAATTTTGAGTTCTAAAATTTGTGTCTACATGCTTAAAATTATGTCTAATTACACCCAGATGGATTGATCTTTGTGACAAACCTTTGTGAATTCCCCCTCATTTTAAGTAAGTTATTTAACCTCTACAATAATTATCCTCAGAATAAAAGTTATACAACATGTGTGTTAGCCAAAGCATAAATGATATCTGCATATAAACCAATATAATGTGTATACATGACATTAGAATGTAAGATAATATGATCATATGTTGGTAATGTATGATGTATGTTAGATATAACATTCACATGGTTTTCAAGATATATATAAAAATGTAATCATGTATATGATCAAAAAATCTAGATATAATCTAAGTAACTACCTAGGGGGATGGGGCATGATCTCTATCAAGGTGCCCAAGGAGGAAGGGGAGATGCATGAAGTCCCTCATGGAAACTAAAACTATGTTTAAGTGTCATAAGCAAGAGATAAGTGTCATGTCCATGACACATATATTAAATAATACATACAACACACATAAGGAATGCAAAGTAGGCTAATGGGCCACAATACAAGGGACATGGGCACATGTCACTAAGTTTAAGAAAGTAAAACATACAAAGGCATCTTTAAATGTCGGCATACATAAATATCAAGAAAAATTGGCTTAGATACACATGAAAGGACATTTTAATATGTTTACATACACAATCAATAAGGCACACAACAAGGACATGGTTACATGTTCAAAGCATACACAAAATCAAAAGAGCTACTGTAGAGCCATAAAATAATGACATACTCATAAATCCTCAAATAGATGTAGAAGTAAAGAGACATAATCAAATTTAAACTAGGAAAAATAGAAATGAAAGGTATGCATAAACATGTACAAATCCATATAAGAATAAGGATGTACATCAACTAAGTCTATAGTAGTAATATTCATCTAAAAATATAAGTAGTATGTGATGATAAATATTAGGAT